>BMAT01010084.1:114314-127110 GCA_019649035.1 Elysia marginata | reverse complement strand
TTCTAACACAATCAATCTTATCAATCAAATGAAGCATACATCAACAAGATTTTATAACGAACCACCAAAACAGCCAAAGATTCATATGATTTAATTTTTTTCTTTGTTTTTTTAATATTTGTTTTAGTCAAATTTGATAGGTGTAGGAAAACATCGTTTTGTGGTAAAAATTAAATCGATTTAGTTCCATAGTCCTCCTCTTTAGTGGAAACTCATTTAACAGTAAGAATACTGTGCAGTTGTTTTTAACACTCTTTCCCTACGTCCCTCAAATTTACAAGAAGGCTCTTTTGGTTAATAGCAACATTTGTGGCAGCAAGTAGCATTTAGACATCTCAGCACAGTTGGGATTTTCTTTTGGTCGCCAGCTTTTCTAATGAAGAATTTTTTAACGATTTCCTTCAATGCAGTTTTAAACATGGTGTCCCTAAAAAGAGAGTGTTTTTTTTAAATGTTATATATCCTACGTATTAAAAAATTTGAATACCTACAGTATTTATATACATTTGATTTCTCAACTTCCTACACAAATATTCTAATTCCCGCTGTTCTTTAAATTCACACAAATTTAACGTATGCACCACAAGATCGCTCAATTTTACTAGTAAAGAAACATAAGGTGTTTTTAATTTCAGACACCTTAAAAACACAGGAACGCCAGAAAAATTAAATTATAGCTGATAAGAAACAATAAATCTGTTTTAGTCCGTTATTTTAGGGTGAAGGTGGGGGGTTAAAATATTATTTACTGCTAGTAATAACAAACCGTTTCGTAGTTTTTTTAGTTTTTGTTGGATTCCAACATGTCAGTCTGCTTTAAGAGCCATGTAAGGCAGCATAAACACAGTGATGAAGAAGACAAAGGAGCTGAAGGTAATAAAAAACAATCTATCCACAGTCTCTGCTACTTTAGGCCAGGTGATGGTCTCCGGATCACTGTCTGCGCAAATGCTGGACGCGTCACTGACCGGGAAGATTTTCTCTTTGATTTCTCCCGCTGCAGTGTTGGGACGCAACATCCTCGAGCCGGAGCGTGCCGAAACTGGCTTCTCGTGGAGAATCATCTGCTTCTCAGAAGAGTCCGTGCTATTAGGCAAACCCTGGTTGGCCAGTACAACATCGGAGTGTCTGAGCGGAGAAGACCGGACGCAAGGTTGAGGAGACACTCGATTGCTGGGAATCTTTGGTTTGCATCCAAGCCCTAACAATCGGCGGATTTCTCTGGTGAGTGACAAACATTGATTATCTACGTTTACTTTACACTTGTGTTTAATTGTGACGGTAATGATTGAATGAAACAAGCTTCAAAGTAACTGCGTTGTCAAATGTCTTTGCCACAATATGCAATTAAACTGGGTTTTTTTTTTCTAGAAATGATAAAATTGCTTTCTTATTTGATAAACATGCATCTGAAAAAAGGAAAAACATAGTTCATATTTTAAAAAAACCTACTTTATTTACAGTTTAGTGAGTGTATAATTATCTTATATTAATTACAAGACATGAAATTTATAATGTTTATGTACATTTTACCCAAATACCTTTAAACTCTTCCATTTTTTTTCTATACTACGAACTCTTTTATCCTTGTATTATTGCAAAACATCTAGGGTAAAGACCAGATAAATAAAGACTAAGGATAAAACGAGGACATGTGCTCAAAACAATTGTTTATATGTACACAAAGTCTAGTGGCTTACCTTGTCGTAGCAGCTACTCGTCTTCCTACAGGTATTTCGTCACATTTGTGATGCAATGCAAGGACAACAACAGAAAGAATCACACCCATTGCAGTAAAGCCCAACAACATAGTCAAATAGACGGCCAGAAGTGATACCTAGTTTTTTGGAATAGAATCAGTAAGAATGAAACACATGGCTGTTTTTATTTTTTCATCTAAGTTTCAAATGGATTAGCTTTTTGTAAGGTTGCAATACACATAAGTAAACCATAGAAAGCCTAAAAGAAAAGGTTAGGTCAAAATTAATATAGATTTTAGATTGTCCAACCGAAAAATACAATAATAAATAAATTTCCTATTAAAAGTGTAATATTATATTTAGCTCACATGGAGGAAAAAAGACAAAGAGACCGAACGAAAGAAACTGACAGTAAAAAACGGGGATTTTATAAGGAATTATGGATAGTGAAAACATAACAAAAATGCACCAAAGAAATTTCCCTACCTTTAAAATGTATAATTATCTTTCATTTTCCACCGCTCTTTCAAAAGAAAAACAAAACAAGAAAACACATTTTTAATACTTTTTCGTGTCAACCGAAAAAATACTTCAATTGTCCAATTTTACGCGTTGTGTAAAATGAAATGAAACATTACGCTAGAAGAAGCCCCGATGGTAAACCAGAGCCAAGACTCACGTGCGTGGCATGTTACTTTGACGTCATCTAATGAAATTTCCTGCTTCCACGAGTCTATTTCATTTAAAGTAATTGGAATTGTTATAAAACAACCAATGGTATCAATATACTTGGGGTCTCTTGCACTAACTCACTGATGTTGAATTCGTCACTTCTCCGAGTATTTCCTTACATTACCTAAGGGGAAAATCTCAAGTTTTATGTAACAAAGAAAAGCTGGAGCGGAAAAGAATCAGAATGATATAAATGGAAAAGGAAAGGGAAAATTATCAAAATAGACATTCACACATTGAAAAAATAAAAAAGCGACAGAGATAGAGAGCGGGAAGACAGAGAAAAAAAAAGAGGGAAGACAGAGAGAAAGAAAGAGAGAGAGGCATATAGACAGACACAGAAAGAGAGAGAGAAAGAAAGAAAGAAAGAAAGAAAGAGAGAGAGACATACGTTCAGCAATGAGACAGGAATGGAGTTGTTAGTGAAAGAGAGGTACGGCTGTAAAAAATAGTTACTCCAGCTACCTGTAGGGATGTCTGCGGCATGTTGTCAGCTATAATTGTAAGGTAGACAGCGTAGGCGAGCAACACAGTCATGCTCATTCCGATCTTTTCCCCGGCATCAGCAGGCAGGTAGAACACCAGGGATGCAGTCAGCGACAGGAACAGGACGGGGAGGATGATGTTCATCACATAATACGTCCTCAGTCGCTTTAGTGTCAGTTGAAACTGGATGCGGGTGATGTCTGCGTAGGAAAAAGTCCTACTGAATGTTAGTCTTCAGTAGATTAAAAAAGTTTTCATGATCTCAAGCAGTTGCTAAGTAGAACTTTTAAAAACTCTTAATATTGTCAGTTAACTCTGGCGACAAGTTAATGAAAGACAGGGGATGTTTCAGCGTGTTTAACTTATTTTTGGAAAATGAAATAGCTGTATGGGTTTATCCCTATTTAATATTGTAAACTAATTTATTGCACTCTAGTAATTAAATAGAAAAAAGCAAAGGACCATATATAGTTTTAAAACAACAAAAGACTGAACGGCACACAAAAAGACTTTTCTGGACTGAAAAAAAAAATTGCACGAAACAACATTGTAGTTTAATATAAAAAATACAAATTTAACCACACAAAACCAAGAAAATGAGGTCCAACGTTAAGTCCATGAAACCGCTAAGTCAACATTCATCAAAGAAAACAAACATAGCAGGTTTCTTCTTGAGGAACAGCCTGAGTGGAGAGTTAGATACGATAGTTCAATGATTTTCCGGGTTTTTTTTCAGGGACCCACTCCGCCATTATCTAACCAAATTGAAGCCTTTGCATAAGGTGCCACGATGAGAAAAGTAAACAAACGTCTTAAAACCACGAGGGCATTTCTTGGAGGACTAACAAAAATACTAATGGTTCATGATGAAACCTGAGGATATCAAGTGTCCGCCGAAAGAAATCGTAATTACAAAAACTCATTGAATTGTAGAATCACGTTGCTAGATAAAAAGTATTAACATGGGTCTAGGTCTGGTCAAAAATGTTTTAACGTTACCAATTTGCAAAAATGTTGGTAGTTATAATTGTTTCAGTCTATGAAACGCTATGGGGTAAAACTAACAATCTAGCATTCAATTTTTTAACATCCCTGTCCATTGTATTTAATATTCTGTAGCAGAACAATCTTAAGCTTTGATATTGAAAACAGTATTACGTTGTGTTATTGCAGAAGACAAAGCAGCGGCTCAAAACGGGTCTAGTTGCGGTAATACTTAAATTGACAAAAGATCAAAGTTTGACCAAACATTTACTTGACTTCATTGAAAGTTAATACAGTATTTCACCATTAAGAACCCGTGAAACCATTGTAATGATTGCTGGAAATAGAAATATGAAGTAGAGGATTACTCGGTTATCTTTTTAGATCCTTCGTTTACCTGTAACTGCATTTTTAATAATTTTGTTAAAAATAGTTCTTACAGATTTCCTTCCTTAAAAATGCAAAAAGAAATTTAGTCATAAAAAATTAAGATATTAAAAAAAACGTTTTCTTTGACCTTGAGAGCTTTAAAGAACCTTTCAAATAATCTAGATCTGTAATATCAAGAGTCCACGACTAGACATCGTTTGTGATGTTGCTTCATACGTTTTCTTTGTAAATATATCGCATTATATTGCTGTGTTTGGTCTTCTTTTGCAGATTTTCACAAATTATAACCATACGGTAAATTTTTATAACAGTTCTATTCTTATTTACAACAAAACTGAGTTTTCGTACACAAGAAAGTGCAGTAAACAAAAAACCATGTTATTATGGGAACTAAACAGACGAAAAAAAAATAAAAAGATATCTCTTGGAATCAAAAGCTGATTTCTAAAACGCATCCAAATCGTATGATGACTTGTAAACAGCTTTAAACAGTAGAAATATCCACCCAAAAACAATTCTTATTTTATATAAATATATCTTGCATTGTTGAAAACGAAATCTCTAATTTTATCAGGAATAATGGTTCTAGTCTATATCTCAGCAGGGTCCCGTGACTTTGAGAAAACACAAAATAAATTTATCTTTTTCGTATATCTTCTTGGAGATTGTGAACCCTTTGGTGTTTCATAAGAAAAAAATATTCCGCAGCTTAAAAAAACACTGTTAAAGCACTTTTGATAGGCATTCACAATGCCGCACCAATACAATCAATAATCGTGCTAAGTTTAGACCAGAACCATTATTGGAAACCGAAATAGCTGTATACTTGCACACATTCAAATGCATGCACATTTTTTTATGAAATTAGACGCAACATTGAAGATATAATACTTCCCTGAGACACTTTGCTCCTAATTTTGAAAAGTTGAAGAGATCAGAAACTGACCATTCAGGTTGTCCAGCGCTGTTGTGTCTATACTTTTCAAACTCCAGGAACTTCCAGGACTGTAATCAGCCCAAGAGACAGGACTACCTCTAGGGGAGATTGAAATCTCTTCATAGGTAGACATCTTTGTTGAAAGTACAATGCTGTAAAAGTCACAGACGACGGTGGAATGCAATCTTCAAATACTGATTTAAGTTGAATATTTAATAACTCCTATTTGATTTTTAAAACAACTTTCCTCAGATTTAGAGGTTTTTTGTTATTTTTTCCATGCTACTATGCTATCGATTAAACATTGGAATTCTTTTATAAAATGTCTATGTGTCCTCAGTGTAACTACGTTTATCACCAAAATTAGGGTTTCCTCTTTATTCGCTTTCAGTCTACCGATACAACTTTATAGTCATAACAAAACTAATTTACCTAGTTCGTAATTGGATCATTATCTGCATTACATTTCAAATGCGTTCTATTTTTATTTCCTTTCTTTCAAAAATTTTCCCACAATACAATGGGATGTGGTACGGCACTGAATATATAGTACGTTTTTCCTCTTTCACATTCAAATCTTTCCACCAACATCGATTTTTGCACAAATGCAATTCCATACTAGACTTGTAACTTTACTTGCGATGTCACGCAAGCAGCGTAGCGATTCTTAACCAAACAAACAACCTCTCTTTGACACTGAATGTCCGTTTAAAATCAGAACCTTACTTGCAAGTCTGGGTGTCGAATGGATAATAAGTAATATCCATGTCACATGACGTGGCGAGGATCAAACTAGGATACCAAGTCACGGAACCGGAGGAGTCTACACGAACGGGCATTTCTTTGTAGCCTAATCGTTTCTGGATAGGAACAGATGGATTTTTATGATTCTATAACCATGTCACTTTTTACTTTACATAAACTTAGTCAAATGATCTTCACGCAAATAATTTTCTTCTTTTAGGAATATGTTGAAAAATCAGGATTTAAACATAATGACACTTTCCATAAATGTTGGTCTTAGCTGTCGATAAACACTTATGGTTATGTGCGGTGGAGCCATCTAGAAGGTCCACATTAAAATCAATATTACAAAAATGTATTGAAGGTGTATGTTTTCTAACTGAATTTACCAACAGTGCTGGTGCTAGCTTTTCTTTGCGTGTTCACTGTTTCCTTCTTACAGAATATAGGCCAAGTATTGTTCACCGTAATGTTTATGCAATCTGCATGTTTTGTACACGTATTATGTTCATACTTGATCAGGGACGATAACCATTAATTTACTTTTATGATTTCGGCAAAAAACCCAATTAATCCAACTCGATGTCCTTTTTATGGTTCCTTCAAAATAGCAGTTACTATTACGAAAATCGTTGTTAGGCATAAGAAACACAATTCTTGGCATAAACGGTATCAGAATAAATTTTGTACATTTTTATTGAAAAAGTTCCTAAAACTAATAATACAACCCAAGTAGCAGTAATAACAATAGGGGCTTCTATCTATACTTAACATAGCAAGACAAATCTTTTTTTTTTAATTTCTGATTTTTTCGTAACGGTGAGTTTAACAAACAAGTAAGAAAAATAAAATAATTATGTCCTTAGTTTTGAATTTTATATACAATAGCAGCAGTAGGAATGAAAGACAACTAAGTAACGTTTTGTAAGTTTATAAAACAGTATTTGTATGCATCATCTGCTGTAAATATTGTTACTATTTCGTTTTTAGAATTTTTATACACGAAATTTTCGAGACTAGAATACTCTTTAAATACAAACACAGGTTTGTGTACCGCATCTTTCACGGAGTTTGTAATGACGAGGTCTGGAAGCCAGACGTCGTCCTGAGGCCAGAGGAAACTGTTGATACCACTGTAGGAGCTTGGATCCCATGACAAAGTATCGTCACTCCACAGACACTTGAACGTAGCATAGGTATAGAGGACCTATAATGAGGTAAAGCTGTGTTATCTTCTCAGGAATAGAAAATACAATAAAATAGTCCTAACATCTTGTTTTATTTATTATTGTTTGTTGTTTTTAAAATTAAATACCGAAAATCCTGTTGGCATCGAATCTGTTCCAGAATCGATCAGTGCGCCACATTTTAACAAAGGTGAGAAAGACCTTACTATCGCAGCTGCAATCAAAATGCTGTCTTTAAACATGAAGGAATATCCATGGTGAAACGTGAGTACATGGCAAAATTACTTTCAGAAACACACCATCAATGTTGTCATAAATCAATAAACCCTCTAGGCAACGATGCTCCACAGTCGCGATAAAACATCTATGGCTATTCACTTGTCACTAGGCAAAATAATCCAAAACATGGAGCTGCTATCTATGCAAGGATGCCGGAGAAGATTACTCGCATAGGCGGAAGCAGAAAAGAAAATAGGACATGGTGATTTGCCGCCAAATTGAATGACATGGAGATTCTCAACTTTATATACCGCCAAACTTAAACTGGAATACCACCCTCGCCCCGCCCTGTAAGCCCAATAATTTCACCAGCATTTATAATGGGGGATTTGAACAGTCATATCAACCATTGAGGCTACAGGAAAACGACCATGCTGGACAGGATGTTATTGAGTGGGCAGAAAAAGACAACTCAGCTATTATTTACAACCCTAAAGGTAAAGTCACTTTTAAATCTTCTCTTTGAAACACTGACTACACAACCGGCATTTTCTTTGTCTCACAGACAAACGAGGATGCTCTATGTGTGACAAGGAAGTCTTTGTTAACCTTTTCCTTATAGTAAGCACTGTCCTAGGATCGTAATGATTGGAATCAAAATTCCAAAGACCACAGCATGTCCGTAGAATAAAGAATATAGCCAGAAAATAGAGAAAAGCGCCCCAGTCCCTCACGATAAAGTGAAAGTGCCATCAAATGTATTAAGACTGGTAAGGCATCTGGCTTTGACGGCATCTGCCCAGACATGTTCAGCACACTTAGGTCATGTAGCAATAGATTAGCTTTGTATGAAACAGTTTGTAAAGGAAAATATCCTCAGATTCAGAAACACGCAAAACTTATCGCGACATTGAAACCAGGAAAACCAGTATAAGAAACACCTAGCTGCATGCCAATACCCCTTCTGTGCTGCTTGTACAAATTTCTCTAAAGAATACTTCTTACATTAAGAGCATCGTATACAGAAGAATCTTAACCAGTCAAATAGACGGGCTTTAAATCACATACAAGTGCACCAGGACAACTCCTAGCCTGTACATCATACTGTTATTTATTTTCAAAGCCCTATTCTATAGAATAGGGCTTTGAAATAAACTGAAGACAGGAGATGTTACAATTGATCTATCTACTGCCCATGACACGATCTGGATGGCCGAACTTATGTTATTATGTACGAAAATCATCTAAAGTTATCAAGCATCTCTGGAATAAGAAATTACCATGTGGTCTTTTGAGGAAATAATAGGCAAGACTAGAAAAATAAGCAATGGTGTCTCAGAGGGCTAAGGTATTGTTGCGGTTAACTTTAATAGACATAATAATCATCGACATGACTTCATACATTAATCAAAACAACTGTCGGAGATAGAAAACACCCTGAGCGATGGAAAATCACTAGATCTACCTCAAAATGAACAGGACAAAATCAGTATCAACATCCTTTCATCTGAACAAAAAAGAAAAGCAAAAGAAAGTAACATCCGGATGAAAGTCAAGGTCCTTTTCCAACCCGCTTTCAACCGTAAGTACCTGGGCATTGCTCTAGACAAGCAGCTAACATACATCAAACACCTCGAAGGCTGCACCAACAAAATAGAAAAAATAAACTGTATCTTGACAAAACTGACTAAAAACCATAGAAAGCTTCTTCAGCAGTCTAGATATCCTCTAATTTGGCACTCTGTTACAGCGTATTGGAATACTCTGCTCCGCTATGGCACAAAAAACAAGCACATAAAATTGATGTCAAACTAAGAGATTCAACCAGAACCATCGGAGAATGTCTTAAATTAACATCGACTTAATGGATTTCAACAAAACTCCCGACTGTGGTCACCTCACATCCGAAGAGAAAATGCCAACCAAAAATGATTAAGAGAGCTAACGAAATAACGAAGATAATACTAACCAATATCCCAACAACATCAAGATAAAAGTCAAGGAAACCATTTCATGGATTGGACATAAATAAAATCATAATGCCTACGAAACATGGAAACTAGAACGGGGAAAAATACACGCCAACAGGAGGAGAGCCGATAAATCTCAACCCATCCCAGGCTTGGGATATATAACGAAAGGACTAGGTAATAGCAAATCGACTTTGATTGAAATATGCAAAAACTGCCTACAACGTGCACACATGGAAGCCAAAAAAATCACGTACATGCACGCAATCCAGCAACTGTTGATAATGTTGTACTACATTGCCCAATAACAAAACTGGAAGGTGGCTACAGAAAAATCCAAGCGGTTGGCGACATTTTGGTATCTTGGATGGACAATTTGAACATAGAGTTGTAGTCATACGATAACACCATTTAGAAGTGACCGGTATTGTGATCTCTAGCAGATATGAATTTAGTTAAATATTTTTGTCTCTTGTGTCTCTTGCTTAGTTATTGTTTTTTTCTGAGATTGAATATCACATAAGTTTTGTTACTGTTTAGTATCAAATTTATGTCAACAAAAGCTATTCTTTGTAAAAAAAATTAGATGAAACGCAAACTGATGTGGAAATGTCAGTTCCATGTTTGTCTAATTATATAGTCCTAGATCACTTTTTAACGTAGGGCTTGATGAAGCTAGGAAGGAGTTTGGATAATCATGTACCTGATCAGCCTCGTCAAGGGACATGATAGAACTCGGTTCAAACACCATGTAGACGGTGGTTGCGTTCCCCGCTGTGCTTGGTCGTGTCCTTTTCTCGTAGTTCGTAAAGAGATTGGTGGTAAGCTGCAGAGGTTAAGTAATACATCAGAAGAGTTCACAGATGCATTATGAGGGACACTAGGCTTAGTAATATTCTTATGTGAGCAATGCATTTAGTATTAACTTTGAGTTATAATTGGTGTCATTATAGTGGCAGTAGTTACATAAGAAGCCGCTGCGATGATCGAAGTGGTACCGGCAGTAGTCTTCGTCGTTGTGTTAGAATAAATACTCGTGGTGAAAGTAGGTAGCAAAAGTAGTAGTATTAGTAGTAGTAGTAGAAGTAGTAGTAGTAGTAGTAGTAGTAATAGTAGGAAGAGGAGGAGGAGGGAAGCAGTAATAATAGTAGTAGTACTAGTAGTAGTAGTAGCAGCAGCAGCAGAAGTAGTAGTAGTAGTAGTAGTAGTAGTAGTAGTAGTAGTAGTAGTAGTAGTAGTAGTAGTAGTAGTAGTAGCAGCAGCAGTCTTTTGTAGCAATTGAAGCAGTACTAGTTAAAAAGATAATAGCAAAAAAGAGAGAATAGTATTTCTACTCACGGAATTGTAGTCGTTGAATCCTTGGCCCGCTACTTGAAGAGTATTGAGGCTTAAGAAACATACTGTAACAAAAATCCTTCTTGTTATGTAAGCAAGGGCCATAGTTCTGTCACAAACTGGAGGAAAGGTAATCATGAAAAAAGTTTTTGATAAAAGCTGAATGTAACGGCAGATCCAACCACTAACTCAATGCATACAATACATTCGTGTTAATAACGTGAGCAGGACAAATTACAATAGGAGAACCAGATGACCAAGTCAGATACAAAGATAAAAAAAAAATAAAATTAACAATAAAAAGAAGAAAGAAGATACAATTTAAAACCATTAATAACAGTTTCAACAACGACAAAAGCGAAAACAACAAGAGCAAACAATAGAAGACACCGTCTGATAACAAGCGAGCTCATTCTTACATTCTTCAAACCAAGGGCGAATGAATAGGAACTCGTAAGATTGACTTTGAAAAAAAGACTATTAAAAAAAAGAATTATTTCTCTTCCTAAGTATGTTTTAAATCAAAGGAAGTTTCTATACTTTGCGACATAATGTTTCAAATTTGATGTAAATTTGTGCGCCTGCAGGCTATGAAAACGTCATAAGTATCAATATCTTGATTGTAAAAATGTCTACATAGCACTCGTTATACTGGTTGCAAGATGAGATATGAATGGGCTTTGTGTCAAATCATCAAACTATAAGAAACGCGACTGGTAAATTGGGACCAAATTCGTCAAAGAATAAAAAGAACTTACGCTTTTTAACACAACCAAATAAATAAAAATATGTAGCGGAAAAAAACTCAGAGCACAAGACAAACAGAGTAATAGGGGTAAAAAGTAATGAAAGAAAGAATAAAGCGCTGAATTATGATACTCGAATTACTCACCAACACGTTTTGTAATTATCAGCTACCAAGTTTTATTACACGAACAGAGCTTGATTTTGCCAACTTTCTAAAATAAGAGCAGTAAATCTCTGTTTTCTTGACCTGCAGGATGCTAACTTTAACATTGTAGACACGCAGTGACGACTTGCATTTTTTCTATCTTAAAATAAAACAAAAGTTTAAACTTAAGAAGACATGTTAAATAATAATAAAAGCTCAATCTTAATGTTACTGTGAAGTCATCTAACCACCATTGAGATCTCAAGCGACTCAAAGTGAAAAAAAAACTCAATGAAATTCATTAGGTTTTCTAGCAAGGGCACTAACCGCCCACAGCCAGGAATGAGAGTGATTGGGATCGCCTCGCGTAGCCTATTATCTCCTGCCACACGGTCTTACACCTCTTATCCCAAAAGCAAACATTATTAGCACTGAGTACTGTAAGTGCTACCATTTTGTGAACACATAGAATTTTATATAAGGAAGCCATTCGATTTTTTTATCATACTGCTTTACTTTACAGGTTGGGTTTAGAGCAGGCCATAAAAGTGTTTTTGTCTCGATAGTACAATTTTATTCCCCAAAGATTAAACCTTGCTTTGTAGAAGCAGCTAATGGCAGATCAAAGCTTCTTTTTCTTTTTTTTGTGGAGGGGGAGGGGGGGTTGGCGGTGTATTCACTCATCTATTTTATTACACATTTGATCATTCTTTACCTTATTATATCATTTCTAAACGGAGTTTAAACTTTTTTTTGCCCCAGATCACTTTTTGCATAACTATATTTTCTCCGAATGGCGCTTTACCGTTTTTACTTTGTCTTTGGAACTGAGTTTAGTATTGCATTCATATATATAGGCTATCTTTTAAGCGTAACCTTAACAATCGATCTTTTAAGCTAAATCCATTCATTAAAGTAGAAAGTACAGTAAATCATTTCGTTAACATCGTTCCATGTGTTAGTTTTTTATGTTTGTCTGCCTATCCAAACCTACTCGCTGGTCTGTTTTTCTTCGGTAAATACTTCCTAGTACTTACCGTACCGTGGATAGTTCTCAGTTTCAGTAGGCGAGCTGCTACCCGTAAAGACCCCTCTAACTACCGATTTCTCTCTTAAATTAACGCTGGAATCACTATTAAGCCCACTTAACCGACTGCAAAATGAATGGGGGCTTAGATAGCTCAGTTGGTAGTGGCTTTGCTGCGTGGCCAAGAGGTCGC
>BMAT01010084.1:94235-107072 GCA_019649035.1 Elysia marginata | reverse complement strand
CTCTTTCTCTCTCTCTCTCTCTCTCTCTTTCTCTCTCTCACCCTTTCTCTCTCTATCTCTCTCTTTTATTTCTTGTCTTTAAATCCCTCTTTAGATTTAGTCCTCTTCTTTGTCTAGATCTAGCTAGATGCCGCCTTTAGATAAAGCTTTTAAAGCCAATCCATGAATTATATAAGGCAATAGGCAAGCAAACAAAACAATGTATTTGTCAAAAAAATTTTTCTAAATTTTATTGATTCTGTTTATTAAGCTTTTCGACTTATTTGCCTTATGAAAAGAAAAGAAGAATCACGCCTGGAAGCTTGACAATAATTCACGCACACCCAATTCAAAGAATCAAAAACTTAATGTAGGTCTAGACCTAGATTTCAGTTTATCATTGTCAGCAAGCCTATATAGCCTTATGCGAAACCTAGAACACATTTGTAAAGCCCGTTATGGTCCCAACTGCATTAGCTTAACATATTACATTAGCAATGAAGCACAAAGCATGACGTAAATATCATTCATTAAGTCTACCATCGTTCGAATTTGCGTTTCGAACTATTGTTTTATCGCATAAAAAATTTTTAATCACC
Organism: Elysia marginata; assembly: GCA_019649035.1. Lineage (NCBI taxonomy): Eukaryota > Metazoa > Mollusca > Gastropoda > Plakobranchidae > Elysia > Elysia marginata. The sequence continues at coordinate 106,494 of BMAT01010084.1, read as the reverse complement.
ACCAGCGCAACGCGTCTTTTCATCAACGCATTTCGACGTTCAAATATAATTAATTTGATGGCTTTAAAAAGTTTGACTATGGCATATGTAGGCCGATAAAGGGTATGTAAATAAGAAAACAATGACATTTCAAATAAAAAAAACTACAGGGAGTCCTGATTTTTAGTTAATGGTTTGTGACTTTAACATCTACCTGATTCCTTATAAAAAAACTTGAAGTCTGGGAATTGAGTAGTTTGGGAGCCTTATTGTCCTAAATTTGCTAAAAAGACCACCATTGCAAATATAATATGTACAGATCAAAGGACATTAAATTCTAGACCTATCATTTAATTTATTAAAACGCATGAAAAAAGAATATATAAAAAGTATATATTGAAAATAAAATCAGGAAAGTTAATTTTCACAAAAGCATAAAGAAATCCCTCAAAGCTCTAAGATGCTTATCAAAAACTGATTTTTTTTTATTCTTGTCTATTACCGAAGATCTACTCTACTTTCAAATGCCCACGCCCTCATAAGAAAATTTGATCTCAAAATTTAATATGTAGCAATTCGGATGCCCAGGCAAATAACAGTTTTATTAAGAACGTCCTAATACAAAGGCTAAAAATGTGTTAGTTTTTGTTGGCCTACTGATTTTTTCTGACAAGGAGAATATATTTAGGCCATTATTGTAGATAGTTAGAATATTAAGTTGTGGACTGAAAACTTGGTGCGTATAATCCACCCTGACCAAGACTCAAATGCCATCTTTTCAACAAAGAAAAACTGCTTTGCCCAAAAATACTGTAATAGTTCTCTTGTGTCACTGGGAAATTGTTTTGAATTTTAAGGGATAAATTTTCTTAGGTGGGATACAAAATATTCCAACTAAATGAGATGTATGTTGTGTTGGGCAAATTCACAAACATTCCAAAGATGATACAACAGCACATCTTGTACAAGCCACCGATTTGATTTACATAACTCTACTTTATTTCGCACATAAAATATTATATATTAGTGTCCATTGCCTGTCGCGTTTTGTGGGATACTGAAACCTGAACAATTTTTTTCTAGGTCACAATAAATGAAGAAAAAATCAACTTATGAAGTCTCTAATGATGGGAGCCCCACGGAAATTGTGAGAACCGCTCCAAATCTGGCCTCAAGGCTTGGGCTTAGTCTCGTTACCAGTTTCAAGTTCACTCAATGACCTAGCCCTTAGGAAGCCTCCAAACGCTGGAAGAAGGAAGAGTGCTCATTGCCTTTCAAAGACATTTTTTTATAATAAAGGCACACTCGAACGTTGTTCAATTAGATGCAAAAATTAATTGCAAGGGAAATAATGGCAACATTATAACAGCCATAGACAGATAAGTCGTTTATATTGTCAATGATACTTTATATAGTATTAAAACGGTTACTGCATCTGTCTTCAGGTTGTTGTTTTTTCTTCATATTTTTCCCTAAAATTTAAAACGTTTTTACGTGCCGCTGTTGTAGAAGCTAAAACTAGAGAATGTATTATAATGCTGCAAAAAGGGTTTATGTACGTTGTATGTATTTTTTGTCCTTATATATATATATTGGGTGGGGGGCGCACAACATTGTCTTCTATTATAATGAATGTCGAATGAAATGAAACAGGAAGGATTTTAAACTTGAGTTGTAGTAGCTGTACTATGTTCAACGTGTTTACGTTCTTTATAAATAAAAAGAAAAACATTTAAAAGAGGGATATTATACGAAAAAAAACATCTTCTAATTAATGAGAACTTTGCTGCTAGCTGATTTTATATTTGTCAAGAGCTTAGAAATTGAGTTATTTTGTTTTGTTTTTGTTTTTTTTAACTTTTGTTGTTTTTTTCGGGTAGGGGGGGTGGGGGTTGACATTAAGTAATAGCAGGTGGCGGCCATGTGTTTTTTTTTTAAATAAAAATCTTAGAAAATGCATACCCCCCCTTTATATTTTACAAATTATCTTCAAAATTTCACAGAATCTTGTTAGCTGCAAGATTTATACAACTTCAGAGATATGTTTATCGTTAGAACATTTTGAAGCTTGTAAACTTACATAGCAAAGGGCATATTAGCAGAAAGGTCGCGGAAATAGAAAATATGCACATACAAATTTCTTTTGTAACAGTCTGCTAGCTAAATCTGCAACCATTTTTATTTTTATTTTATAGAGCTATATATTCCTCTACACAAATGCCAATTTTTTTTTTAATCTGTAAGATATTTTATGAAATATGTTTTCTCCAAGATTTTGCCGTTCTCAAAATAATAAAGACAGTTGTGAGAAAACGGCAGTTTAAGTTTTACAATGGGAAAAAAGATTTCAGCATCTTTTAAAACATCAAAATAACACATTATATCAAGTTTTTGTTTGTATTGACTTTTGAATTTGGATAAATAACATGTTAATTTACCCAAAATGACCCCCCACAAAAAATTTCTTATCTACCGATTTTCAAGCTTCACAGCAGTGAGGCTATCTATATAACCCGCCTTATCCTTGCTCGTAAAGTATACCGTCTTAATGCAATCTATAGAAATATATGAAAGTGTGAGTCGACGATATTTGATTTCTCTTACGATGTATAATAATATGATACATAGGCATTTGTGGCCGATTTACTGCGGATTTGTGAAAGCGTTGGTGTATAGTTTGTTCAGCACATTTTAAGTTTACCGTCTGCATGTTCCATTGGTATAAACATGAGGATGCGCATACTTTTTCTCATTTTGTTCATAGAAGACAAAATAAGTAAAATGAATGTAAATATTTCTTAAAGAAAAAAGATTAACAATAAGAGTAGTAGTAGTAGTAGTATTAGTACTAGTAGGAAAAGTAGTAGTAGTAGTAGTAGTAGTAGTAGTAGTAGTAGTAGCAGCAGTAGTAGTAGTAGATCTGGTAATAATAGTAATAATAATAAAAATAATAGCAATTATTCTTACTATTTTATTTATATTTTTTATTTTCTTATCATTTTTACAATAACATGAATATTTAATGTAACGTGACTAGTCCGAAAAAGCGCACGTCGGGAATTTTCAAATGAGTTCAAATAAATTTTTTCGCATATTTTTTTCTACGTTTTACATAAAAATAGTTGCCTTTCATCCAAATACTCATGATTTAATTCATGTTAAATATTTGGAAGCTTAAAAAGGTTCATTGTTCAAATTACCAATATCTTACAATATAGAATTGAAAACATCTGACTGACTTCGACCAGTTGAAAACTAACTAGATGCATTTTTAAGAAAAGAATGAAGTCAAGAGGTGATTCTAAATCATGTTTTATTTGAATTTGAAAGCATGCAACAGTTTCACCTTTAATTTTTTTTTTACTTAACAAATACACTGAATACATGAATCATATTGTAAGGCGAGTAAAAACAGTGACAGTAAAAGAACGGAATATCCAATTCATAAAAATCTAATTCCATTCAATTACATTCTATGCTGTGTGTTTCCCTAAAAACTCATTTTAACGTAGCTTAAGCATAGTATTTGGATAGCAAAAAGAATCAATTATAATATCAAACAAAATGTCCATGACAAACAACAGTATTAGATGTTTTTACATAACAGGAAAATGCTGCGATGTGGTAGGAAATTCAGTGTTTGTAAATTGCCTTTTGTATTTACAACTTTACTTACAATGAAATGTAAACCACTGTGTCTATGATTGTAGCAAATCGTGAAAAGGTTACAAATGAAATTAACTGCTCAGGATGAACAGGCATTTGAAACATAATAATATTAACAGTGGTTGAAGTGAGTAGCGTATGATCTCGAGTACTCAAAATATATGTGAAAGAAAATATTTCTTAGAGAGTAAAAAAACAGCTTGCACTTGTGGTTGTCGGAATATAAGGACAAAGGAAAATGAAAGATCAGTGAAACAAAAACTAGTTGCGAAAGAGGTGGAAAAGGGGTAGCCAGTAATTCCTAGAATATAGATACGATGTTTGTTCCAAAAGTAAATTTTTTTCGTCTATAAAATTTACAAGTCCAACCAATATGTCTAAAGCTGCAAGCGTATGAAGTATGGCATATTTAAATTGTTCTCAATAATTTCAAGTCATTACATCAAACGAATATGATTTCATACCTATGTATTAACTGGATGATTTCATACTTATGTGCTTACTGGATAAGAAACGCAGACCTTTGTAGATTTTAAAAGACGTTCAGCCGCTTGGTTGTGATCAGTTGCAAAATGCCCTGTGACAGTTTGTCAAAAATGGGGCGCGTTTTAAGTTCATTTACATTATAATTTTTTAACAGGAAGGGTATTTTTTGCGTTAAATATTTTTGCAGGTACTAAATGCCGACTGAAATTTAATGGCGATTAAAGTCAGACTGAGGCTTTGTGTTTGAAAAAAAAAATGACCTAGACGACATTGTCATTTTACACCATGGCAAAAGTCCTTTTGGGAGGGATTCCATACACTGTCAATATCCCCACTAGCTTTTCTCGATGTAAATAGTCAGGGGCTTCGCTGAAATCGACAAACGTGAGAATTGCTTGAAGATTATTAGTCTTTATTGCCTCTATACGCCTTTGTAATGAGCCACTGCTGGTCTGTTTTGTCAAAAGCCATTCTGATTTATTCTCAACTTACTATCTACTTGCGGGTATATCGTGTTCAACAACATTCTGTTGCTGATCTTATTGGAGACTGCAGATGGAGTTATTCCTCTGTAGTTTGTTGTTTTCTCTAGGTATCCTTTCTTTGGGACTGGCAGGATTGCAACCTTCCTACAGATGGTTGGTCATCGCCATTGTGTGCTTTGTCACAGACTTCAAGTAGCATGTCTTACAGAAAGTCGAGCTTACATACTTCTGCTGGTACTCCAACTAGACCTGCTGCTTTATTGTTTTGCGTCGTTTCAATGGCTTTCTTCAACTCTGGTTCTTTTAATCGTTTGCGTCTGTAGAAAGAATATCGAAAACCTTGATTGGTTTGCCATCTATAACCGCTGTTTGTCATAGCAGGTTTTGGCAATGTTCCACCCACAACTTGATTCGTTCTACTGAGGTACTTGCTTTGATTATGTTCGTTTTTGTTTTTTTTTTGCCGGTGATTTCGTTGTTGATGTTTAAAGCTAGTCTTTCTTTGCCCGTGTCGTTTGTATTATCTAACTCGCTTTTTTTCTCTAAAACATTTTTCTAATATATTTTTGTATGCGCTGTCGAGATCTGCTCTTGCTTTTTCTGTTACCTGCGTGTTGTGGTTTGTGGCATTAATCCTATTTTAAAATATTAATATTATTCATCGTAGCTGTGACTAAACGATCATTTAGAAATTTAAAAAGACAATTTTCAACAGAGGATAGACAGTTCTACTGATTAGTCACAAAAGATTCTTTATACTTTTACTTTTGTGTTACGGAGTAAAAAAGACAATAAATTGGAGAGATAAAAGAATGGCGGAAAGAGAGAGAGAGAGAGAGAGAGAGAGAGAGAGAGAGAGAGTTAGAAGGAGACGATGATCGAGAAAGATAGTGAGAGAAGTAAACAGTACAGAGTGTGAGCGAGATAAAATGAACGAAAAAAATAGGAGAAAGAAATAAAAAGAGATATAGTGAGAAAGGGTAAAATAGATAAGGAAGAGATTATTAGGGAGAGGTAGAGAAGTATGCGGGTAAAGATATATTATGTGTGTGTGAGAAAAAGAGAATGATAGAGTGATTGAAAAAGTGAATGTTTTTCAGATAAAGCCACGGACAAGTTTAATGTGCCAAATTAAAAAAAAATAGTGAAAAATCAAGCTGCTTAAAAAGGCACAAAAAATAACAAATGCACTGGCTCTTTTAATCGACATAGATTTTTTTTTTGCAAGGACTTTTTTTATAATGGCATTTAGATTTTTACTTGTGCCTTCGGGCCTCTTTTTTACGGCTTCGGAAGAAGGGGAAATGACCTAGATTAAGTAACAACCTGAAACGGAAGCTTCTATGCAAAAATGCAGAATCAACTCTTTTTGTAAGACAGCCAGTGCGCCTAAACTTATTGTACTGTGGCTGGTATATGGGGTAAAAAGAGCGAGAGATTGGAATCCGAATATTTCGTAATTGTGCATCCAACAGTTGGCTTTTTATTCCTCAGTTTCTCAAGAATATGAGTTAAATTTTACTCAGATACTTAAGGAGGTTGACATAGCTGAAGGTAACTTCAAAAAACCCAGAGGAGCAATAAAACGTTAAACTTTCACAGTAGGTTCACACTAATTCTAACTATCATAAACAATTGGTAAGTAGATATACACAAAAAGAATGACAACCAAAAAGTAAGAAATTTTATTACCTCAAATCTACCAAATTCAAGAATAAAAGATCTTTCAGAGGTTTTTTGAGCCGATCATACAGTCATATTGTTCATATATGGGATAAACTGATGAAAAATACTGTGACTCATAGTTCATGAAAATACGTTGTGTATTTTATTGATGAAAAGAAATAAATAGCCATCAATTACCCATAGTGCTTTATTCCTAAGCATTCATATTGTGTAGAATACTTTGGTTTCTTTTATCAGAACTTTCTAACTAGAAGCTTAAGGTTTACAATTTTTACAAAAGTTAAAGTTGCAAGGCATATGGAGGGATAGAGACCGTTTAATAGGCAGACAAACAGAAATGAAAAAGAAGAAAAAAGGAAAGAAAGAAAGAGACAAAATAAGATGCAGAGACTAAAAACTGAGGCAGACAAAGTCGGCCCTTCAGACAACAGAAACAGCTATACCAGCAAAAGAGTCATGCAAACATTGTTTAAACAAAGAAATAGAGACCAATTAAACTGAGAAAAAAAGTGAGATGATGAAGAGGAGTCAGAGATATGAATTGATCAACTTTGCTGTAAAAATAAAAAAGAGATAATTAATCCCTGATCTCAGAGATGTTGGTGGTTTCTTCGTTCATTTCATCGGGATAATTAATACTTTCTCGTTCCCCCATCGTTCTGTTCTTTGTATACTCATTCGCGTATCCGCAGTGAAGACAAGTCCCGTGATATTGAGCTATGGTACTTTATCTTTAAAAAAAATATTTATCTTTTCTTCAATCAAAAAATTCACATAGCTTAGCAACACAAACCACAAATCCCCCTCCCCCCTGAGTGAAAACAGTACCTAGTTTTACACTGTTTTTTTGTACCTCTCTATTGCCTGTATGTAAAAATGTAGATGGCAATGAAAGCCAAGAAACCTAAAGGAAAAAGAAACATAGAAACTTTATCTATCTGGTTTGCCCTTGTTAGACCATGGGGATCAGGCATCCAGTTAGGTGAGATAGCGCTCATGCTGTTCACAATATCTGGTCGAGCCACACCATTGGCTTTGCTCTTGCCCTGGGAAAAAAGTTTCACATGTCTCTGGTTAAGCAATGAGTACAAGTCATTATAATTATGAAAAGGATGTTTCTTTTTTGTTTATCGTTAAATTTTACCATTATGCAATGTTATCATATCTAACATTTTTTCTTTCTGAAAAGAGAAGTACCCTTTTTCCTATTTTTAAGTTCATGATTTGTACACACATGTTTTAACCCTCTATCCTTGCTAGCTACCAAAATGACTTGTGCAATGATCCAAAGAAATCTTTACAAAAGTGTAATAATTATGTTCCATGTTTAAAGTACACAAATTAATTCGCGTTTGTAATGGACTTTTGTTTTATTTTATTTTTGTTGTTTTGTTTTCATTTGCAAATGCGCAATTTGCGATCTTATATAAAATGCTCAAGACGCATACAACTTTTAAAATCAACACATTTAGAACGTAGAGTTTTTTCTGTTTGAAAATGAAAAAGAAAGGAAACAAGATTTATATATTATAAAAAATATAATGTGCAATAAAATGAAATAAAATCCTATAGGAAAATGTATTAATATAAACAAAAATGATATTTTGTGTCTATAAAATAAAAAAAATTGTTTGAACAAAATACGTGTACATATATACATACAGTATAATCAAATGCCAAAAACGTTTTACGAATTTCTGCAAGATGCATTTAAAAATTTGAAATAGTATTGTAAAATGAAGGGATAAAAATGCTTCTCTTTTTTCCATTTAAAAATTTACAAGCATATTTTTCGTCTTAGATTTTATTTCTGTTATTTTTATCACAATATGAAATGCCTATATGCTTTTACTGAATTATTGGACTGAAATCTTTTCCACTCCTGCGATTATATAAACAACCGACACGGAAAATGAAAACAAATGGGTCGCTTCCTTTTACTATAAATTACAGGGACAACTCTGGCCACTACTTCCTAACCACAAATTGTATTGTGTGTCAGACATAACAATGATCTATCGATACGCCTACCCTTAATAAGTAACCTCCTGGTGAGCTACATTATAGCTGTTATAGAAGAAACTGATAATATTCTCGGAATGGGCTGTGTATTTAATAACACTTGTAATTCGGGGAAATCGACATGAAAAAAAAAATGAAACAAAGCTAGAGTTCCAATGTGTCTGGTGTTTTTGCAAACCTGTAATTTGATGCCAAAAAGAAAGGAAAAAGCTGTGTTGTTTTACATTCAACTTCCTTTTATCCGAATTCAATCACAAAACTAGAGTTACATGGACTGGAATGAGTTAAGGGATTTTTTTTTCAAAGGTCACAAAACGTTCATCTAATAAGGAAATATATTGCAACATCCCATGAAGCTAAGGAATTGAGAAAACAATCGATAAATTACTGACCAAATAAAGTAATAGGTTGTGTATAAAAGGATTCTTTATAGTACTTGCATCGAAATCATTTTTGATATTTATCACATGTTATACTATAGTCAACCAGACAATTTTAAAAGGGTTTGTTGTATTCAAACTGGCATTAAGTTTAATATTTTTTAATGTTTTGGCAGGTAATCTAACTAAGATGAGAAACAGAGACTCGTTTTAATTGACACATAATTGTGTACAAAAGGTATAACGCTCGTTTTGCTATATTTTTGCATTGATGTCGATTTTTTTAGGGTATATCTATGTCACTCTTCACTATGGAGGATTATTAAATACATTAAAAATAATTAGTTGCTTTTTGAAAGTGATTGGTGAAGCACCTTAACATAGTTTTATTTATTTATGAAAATTGTATTTTTTGCATTGTCTCAAATACCAGTCAAGACCAAACATCCAAAAATGTAATGAATAGATGGAGGGTAAGGTGTTTTTATAGCTGTAAAATTCACTATATAAATTTCAGTAAAAATATGTGATGTATAACATGTTTTGTTTATGATACAACTGGTTTCTTGTAAATTAGATTACGGCAAACAAAACCTGATTTTTTTAAGTATAGCAATTCCTCACGTTTTGAAATCGAGAATTTAGGGTTAATAAACAAAATTGTATTCGAGAGAAGAAAAAATAAAATATAGATCTGAAGGAATAAAGGAGTAGGACGGAGATAATGGTTTTATATAAGTTTACCATTGAAGGATTTCAACTTATAATTCACTGATGTCGTAGACCTGCCCCGACCCATTCCTGGTAATGTTGTCTCAAAACACAAATTATTTTTTTATTAGGCACACAAACAAATAAGTGCAAGACCATCGTTCTCTGATCATACGAATTTCAATGCCCTCTTGAGTCTTAGAAGTTTGTCTACTCGGAATCTTTGGGTTTAAGTACACCTAACACGTGATTGTTGTAAATGACTTCGACAAACTTTAAAAAGAAAACATAAGCGACGAAAACAGTACAGTTCAAATTTTGCGTTCATTTTTTTTATAAACCACACTGGCTTCATAGTTTCTTACACTTGTGTATTTTTTTATTCTGTTCTCACTCCACATATACTATGTCTAAATCTCTCTCTCTTCCTCCTCTCTCTATCTTCACTTTCTCTCTCACTCTCTTTATACATATATGTATACAGATAGATATAGATATATCTTTGTCTGTCTCTCTGTCTCTGTATCTCTCTCTTTCTCTTCTCTTTATCTAATTGCTTTTTTTCTTCCTTTTCTCCAATCTATCCTCATAAAAACAGTGTTTTTTTTGCTTACATGTAGCGCCTCTCCATCCCAATCCTTTTGGTCCTCATGACTGTGGTTGACCTGATTCAGCAACAGACAGTTTAAAAGTACAAAAACAATATGAGGACTTACGCTGCATTCACAGTCATATCTTTTACTTCATAAAATAGTTTACTTGAATCTTTTTTGTATGTAAAACTAATCAAAGCTTTTGAGCTCTCATGAGCAATTTGGATGTAAGAAACTTATCTGCATTAGCAGACGTCTTAGTATTGAGCTGAGAATAGATTAAGACAGTATATTTAATCATATTTTGATGCCTTTTTCCTGTTTCCGTGAGTTTTCTAGTTTTGGGCTGTTTTGTGCTAATTTCCTTGAGTTTACTTGTCGTCAACTGATCCATTTTTTTTTATTTCAGCATCCTTATAAGTTTCCAAGTACAACCATGCTGTAAAAGAAAAAAATATTGAAAATACCGTTTACATAGAAAGGGATTGTCACGTTTTTGTCCAGCCGGTAATTTTTTAAAGCTTAATTTACTTCTTCCGAAAAAGCCTTTTTAAAATAAATACATGCCGGTATATAAATTCGTATAAGTGCAAAAAGTTCAGTTCGTTTTATTGAATCAGTCCTTTTGGCTTCCTTTCCCTGGAGAATTATATCTGGAGAATTATAAAAAAAATAGAAAGTTAAGAATATTCTGATTCAGCATACATCTGTGGTAAACGATAGTGTCAGAGCATGTGACCTCTTTTGAACTTTTTCCTTAAAGTAAAACAATGATAAAAATGAATTTCCTTGAAAGATATTTTAATTCCGCATTTTTTGCACTCTAACTGGGTTTTCAAGAATATCATGATCATTTTATTGATTTTTTTAGCATTACAAATTTAATTATCATTATTATCTACAATAAAAATATTTGATTATAATTCAATTTATTATCACTGTATTCGGCGGTCGTAAAAATTCTTGAACTCATTTCGTCAAAAGTTAGTTGTCTCCACTTCGTCATTACACACAGCCTGTTTAACTATAATAGTGTTCTTTTGTTTAGGTCTGAGATTCTGCAGCTGAAGTTTCTATGTTTTAACAGTGGCTCAATGTATTTCAAACTTATCACAGTTTAACGTTATCTCTGGCCCAAAAATGCTCATGAATGTACGTAAAATAATGTCACCTCTCTGATCAACTTTTGATGAATATCATTACAGGTTGGTAAATTGTTTAAAATTTAACGTCGCAGTGAACTTCGAGGTTATATCAGAGACAGCGCAGGGGACAATTGAAAGCATGCTGCCACGCTGTGATGTAAGGAGCCGTTGTATACACCACACCCAGTTACATTATCCTTACACCGGGCCGACTTAACAAAAAATCAATAATACCAGACACTAGGCGGATCAGCTGCTAATACCAATTTTAAAGTTCTTGGTTTTACTCGGCCGGCATTCGAACCACGCACCTCACGATCTCTGAGCGAGTGTCTTACCGCTAGGCCACAGAGCCGGTATCATTACAGGCATAGTGCAAAAACTGACAAAGAAACGATTACTAAGTCCAAGCAAATACACCTGTTTGTGTGAAAATCTTTTGAGTTGAACAAAACCTATTTTAGTTTTCCTAAAAATTATCAAGATAGAGAAAATCAACTTGTAACAATTTTTGAACTCCTTAAAAGTTATTAACATGGTTGAAGAAATTTTAAACAAATTTAGTGTGGCAAGTTTCCTGCTTGTATTTAATATCTATCAAGTTTCTTGACTTACTTGAACCTAAACTTTAAAAAATTGTTAATATCAATATACAAAAAGCTTCTTTTTTGTTTAACATACATACACGAGCTTTTCGTTCATTATGGCAAATATAATATAATCCAATTTTTGTATGGTTTTTGTATGGTCATACACTTTTAAATGACCTGGCTATTGCAAATAATTGTATTGTTATGGTATGGAAACATTACCGTGAGTGGCTCAGACTCCATCATCATTCCCCAGGTGATACTATTGGGAACCAGACGTCTGGCAAAAGCGTTGACTATGGCGAACTCAAGAAGTGAGGAGAACACAAAGGCCAGGCACGCAGCCATCCACACGTCTATAGCTTTGATATAGGATACCTGGTTTCATAGGAACAAAAAGTGGTGGGAATTATGAAAATGTACTTTTCAGATGCTCTAGACGATTTTATTGAAAAGCGTTTTCAGAGAGCTAAATTTGAATGCGTTTGGCAGCATTTCTCACTTTAAAACTTTTTC
>BMAT01010084.1:42120-56141 GCA_019649035.1 Elysia marginata | reverse complement strand
CCAACTGAGCTATCTAGGCCCCAAAGGGGGGGGGGGCAGCTAAAACGGCTTAAACCAAAATCTTCTGAATTCAACTTAAGGAAGTTATTTGATTTATACCAACGTGTAGCCTAGGTCAAAGTTAGAAGAAAACAGTTTTCAAAACAAGATTTACCAACCGGTTGCCATGGTAACGGCGGCCATCTTGGATTTTTTAAACATTTTTCAAAACCCTAAGGCTCCCACATTTTTGGACAAAACAACTTCAAACTGCACAAACAGTTAGATAAAAAGCTTCCTCACAAAAGTATCAGAGCCGATTTTCAATTTTTTAGTTTGGGAGGAAGATATTAAAATTTTATAAAATTATTGTGTAATTTTTCAGGGGAAATAATCAATAATTGTTTTTAAAAATCCATATCTCTCTTCCAAAGTAAAATATCAAAAATCGGCTCTGATACTTTTGTGAGGAAGCTTTTTATCTAACAGTTTGTGCAGTTTGAAGTTACTTTGTCCAAAACTGTGGGAGCCTTAGGGTTTTAAAAAATGTTCTAAAAATCCAAGACGGCCGCCGTTACCATAGCAACCAGTCGATACATCTTCAATTAAAAACTTATTTTCTTCTAATTTTGACCCAGGCTACACGTTGATACAAAAATAAGTTCCCTAAGTACAATTTTAAAGATTTTGGTCTTTAACTGTCCTCCCCCCCCCTTTTAAAACAAAAGTAAATGAAATAGAAGGTTTACATGTTTCGTTAAGGAGGGAACAGAAAAAACAACAGTTCTTTATAGAAGGCCAGGGCAGTCAAAGCCAGTATTATTAAGAAAAACAAATTATTTTAAAAAAATTCCTGAAATCTAGAACAGTTACTAGTTTTCAGGAATATACTGCTATTAGTACTAGGGATAAGTCAAAATGTCTCGTCTTACACTCAGTTCAAGAATATAAATCAAATCTTGCCATGGAGTGCAAGACAAATGTTCTGGAAATATACCCATAGAAAATTAAGGATGCGAGTTGTTGTAAGTACTTTAATAAAAATGATGGCAATGAAACAGTTTCTAATGCAGAGAAGGCAGACGTTGTGAATAACTTTTTGCAGGTGTACTTATCCACGAGTGGCTGACGAATATTCTTAATTTAGAAGATTTTAGTGATGGCAAACATTTAAATGATAAATTATTGTGAATACCCAAGTAGCTTTAATACAAGGCTTGAGATATTTGGATGTCAAAAAGTCTATAGGGCCTGATCTACTACATCGTGGGTTTTTGAAAGAGGTTTCCTATGCAATAGTCCCACCGCTATGATTATGTTATCTTGAAAAAGTCCACATCAGATGGAATAATTCCAGAGAATTGGAGGTTGGCAAAGGTAACTCCAGTTTTAAAAAAAGGAGAGAGGAGTGATGCAGGTAACTACAGGCCTATCAGCTTGACATGTGTTTTGTGTAAGGTTTGGTAATCAATTGCTAAAGATAATAATTTGGATTTTTTGAGTCAGTAAGAATGTTGTAATCTCCAGGTGTAAAAGTTTTGCTGATGAAGTTCCGTCTAGTGATTCTCATATTATACAAATGGATAATCACGGCTTTGTTTAATTGGTCTGACGTTTGGCAGCTACACTTAATATTCCAAAATGTAAAGTACTACATACTGGTAATAAAAATACTTCTCACTTGTATAATGTGGACCATTTGGAAACATGGTCATTAGAGGTGACAGATCATGAAATGAACTTGGGTGTTGTCTTTGATCAACAACTTGCATTTGATTTACACATTGATGGTTGTATAAATAAAGCAATCAGATCATTGGGTATCATCTCAAACACTTTTGTCTGTTTAGAAAGATTTATTCTTCTTTCTCTTTTTAAATCCCTCATTTGACCAACTCTTGAGTATGGAAATTGTATTTGGTGCCCTTGTTCAGGAAGTAATCTGTATGTATTGAAATTTTTTAGAAGAGCAATTTAACTTATTATAGGCTTTTCAAAAAAGTATACGGATAGATTAAAAAATTGCAGTTGGCAAGTCTCAAATAGAGACGAGTGCGGAGCAATCTAATTCAGTTGTATAAATTTAGTCGCTGACATGATTACTTGAAGCATCAGATTTTTTACCTATTCTGACATTAATTTTACAAGGGGGGTTGATTTGAAAATGTCTCTAAGAAGGTGCGAAACAAAAACATCATACATCATTGGATTATCGAGAGAACAATCACGATTTGGAATCACTTACATTATAAGGCTAAAGATGCATCTTTGTCAAATATGTTTAAAAATCATGTTGATCGTGAATTTGTGTCCCTTAAATCTGATTTTGATTGATGTTTGTTTCTATGGCGGTGAATTGATGTCTCGTAAAAGTGTTTTTGATGAATTCAATTTTTTAATTTTTTCAGGCGTTTAAAAGATAATAATCCTGTTGGGCCTTGTAATGATATAATATGATATACATCTTTAACGACTATTTTAACTTTGAAAAAAAAAGTTTGCAAAAGTTGCATGAAATATAAAGTTTATTACTGTATTATTTTTTTTCAGGTGCAATGGCAACGTGAAATATAAATGAAAATGACAGAAGTCTTCCAGTCATATAACATTAAACTACTTTCCTTTTCCTGACTATTCCTTCTTCAGAAAACGTAGGCAACGAACCGCCCACAGTATTATATATAATGACATATTTTTTTATTAAAAAGATACGAGTTTGGCTTTATCAAACATAGAAGGAAGAAGACCAAAAAATAGAAATGAAATTTCACGAAAAACTTCAAAATGTACAAGAAAGAAAGAGAACGCTCACATAGAATAATTCACGTACCACCCACCTTTTATGATTTTAATGTAAAACAGATAGGATCAAATCAAATCTAAGAAGATGTTGACTCAAATTCAAGTTTCCGAAATCCGACTCAATCGCTTTGACTTCTAAAGAAATCAAAAGTTATTATATACGTGAATTGATTTTAATACAGAGAAAAAAGAGCCAGAGATAAGTTGGGTGAAAAAAAATAATGTAAATAAGTTTTTTTCTGAAACCGCGCCTAATTGAATCAAATTCCCTAATCACTTCAGATGGATTCCCCGACTTGCAGACAAGCGTCAATTTAAGCGCATCACTCTAGCACACTGACAAGATGTTGCTCTGCTCATAGTCAAGTACTATCTAACGCCTGAGTAGAGACCTTTAGCACACGCACCGTGTCTCACTACGCGTACGTGAAAATCGGGAAAGCAGATTGAGAAACTATAAAAATAATGAAACCAGTTCCTAAAAATAGAACGTCTGTGGGTCTATTTTTAGAAACTGGTTTCATTATTTTTATAGTTTCTCAATCTGCTTTCCCGATTTTCACGTACGCGTAGTGAGACACGGTGCGTGTGCTAAAGGTCTCTATTAAGAGATAAACACTAATGCAAGAGAAATCATGTCAAATCAGGCAGTTACTGGCTAAAACTTGAACATGCATTTCTTATCAGCCGAGTACTCCAATTCAAATACGATGGTCTAAGTTTTAGCCTTAAGCCTTAGGTGGTCGGGAAAATGGACAAATATAAAACATAACAGAACAAACACATTTGTGTGAATGACCCAATAAAAATGTTAACTCTTAAAACTTCGCAAAGCAATTCCATAGATTTTATTTAACAAAGCTTGCTTTGTCGGCAAGCAGGTCGCTGACCTGCAAAAGCAGCTGTTCAGGTGGTTTTATTGCCGTCATTAAGATGCGCAGCCCATCCACAGTCCAGTAATGATGGGTTTTAGTGTCCTAGCCGGAATCAAAGATAAACGTGCAATATAATTATTCTAATGCCCAAGCTAGACTTAAACAATACATCCGTGGAGACACTTCTGAAAATTTTGGGCATAACGAAAGACACAGTATCCCCCCCCTCTCTCTCTCTCTCTCTCTCTCTCTCTCTCTCTCACTCATTCAGATCTATCTCTTTCTCTCTCAAGCTTAGAAAAACACATGGGAAGTTGATTGCTCCATAGAAAATTATAAAAGCCCATCGCACTAGCCATCAATGAGAATAACGATTTCCTAATAGAAACTAAAGCTTTTGACCACCATGGCATTGAAAGACCTGCATTATTGCTTTATGATTAATGAAAACTAAATATTGTATTTTATTCATGATTACAACTAATTTTGATTATACACTGTGTCTTGCAAAATAGTTATATGACTAAACTGAGCAATGAAGGTATCGAAATATGTTTGGGTGCTATGTGGTTGAAAGAGTATTGCAAATTCAATTTTATGGCGTAATATATTTTTCGACTTACATGTAAAAAAAGAAAAGTCGGGAGCTTTTATAAACTGCACTACACACCAAAATGCTTTAAGTTCTTTTCAAAGGTTCTCTGACAAGCTTTTCCACACAAATCACCTTTTAGACCTAAAATGGAACAGAGTGCATCGCTCAAATATACCGACATCTTTCACTGTCCACAGTCAAGTACCGATATTCATTTAACGCCTGAATATGGCGAGCAAATGAGTGTAAAATAGTCTCTCTCAAGGAGGACTTAACGCCGACCTGGGCAGTCAGGGCTCGAATCCGCCAGGGAGCCGGACACCAGACAAATGAAGGCTTGTTATTGTCTCGGAGTCAACAATCAGTTGCAGAATATAATACTTCTCAGGCTTTGCGGTCGGGAGAAATAAATAGACTAATGAAAAGAAAGACCGTGTGTTACATTTCAGCGATACCTACTCTCAAGACTGATTAGATTGATACATTTTAGTACTTCATTCACAAAATGTCTTAATTTCCACAATTGCCATTATGATTAGTATCGTCCTCATAATTTTCATAGGAACCGTTTTAAATAACATCATGACATTACCATGGTCATAATAACCATCATCTTAAACTTTATCTTCTTCACATGTAACCCTATTGATGTTTTATTTCGCCTTATAGTTATACCACCACACTTCTCTCTTTCTCAGTAATTTGCTTACCAATATCTTAAATAATAAAGGACGTCCTCATCAATTGTGAGAAGTCTAAGCTCTGCTGCTTGGCTCATGTTCTAGTGGTCAAATACATTTACATAATAACAATAATAGCAACAATGATGATAATATTAATATTAATAATTAAAAAATCACAACAATAATAATAATAATATCAATAATAATAGTAATTATAATAATAATAATAGTAATAATAATAGTAATAATAATAATAATAATAATAATAATAGTAATAATACTTTATTCATCTTTTTTCAAGAAATTTGTTTTAGAAGCGGGGTTCAAATAAAATAATGTAAATCAATAGCAGTTATTTAAAAACTTTCGTTATTTTAAAATGCATTAAGATTTTTTAAGAAACATTCAACAGTTTTATATAGAAAAAAGAGCGAAAAATGATAGTTTTTTTAGAGTTTAAAATAAGCGAGAAATTTTCATCACAAATATCAATTAACATAGTAAGATATCCAAGCTGAACAAGTAATAATTAATGGTCGATACAATGTATATTACTATTTGAACAGGAGAGACAAGTTGCTGTTTCAATATCAATACGAAAACGTTTCCAAGATATGCAGCTTCAACCTTGCCCATAGTTGTCCTATGTAAGATGTTTCCAGAGGGTCCGTATAGGAGTGTAACGCTGTTCTCTAAATCCTGTCTGATGATGATTCCCAGATGGTACTACCCTCGACGTCTGAGTAAAAACTTCGCCGCTGAATACCCTTTGGGGAATGCCTTGTGTTTTATTTTTATGCTTCCGAAAAATCCACTTAGTAAAGGAAATGTCGTTTCTGCCAATGTCGAGGAGGAGGATCGTTTGAAATTAGGAGGATGTTGATGTAAAGCTTACAAACGGCGTTTAAAATGAGGCACAAACTTATAAGGGAAGATTTGCTGAAGACGTTTTGTTTTTCCTAAAACATTCAAGCTAAATTCATGTTGCTTTTATAAAACTTGTAAGTGAATAAAGTTTTTATAATCTCAACAGAAACATAGGTTTAAATAGATGTTTATTACACTAAAAACGGTTATACTTCTTTAATCATATTAAAAAAAAACGTTTTAGAATAAACATAAAATTTTTTTAATTAAAAAAAAGCGATGAGGTATACTTTCAGAAAAGATTCTTGCGTATTTAACCTTTTTAATTTTTTAAAGCAATTAAATGTGTATAATTTAATCGCACTTTTTAACGTAGAATTCGTATTATTTATTCTCGCATGTCTTTGTCTCTGTGTGTTTTTTTGTCTCGCTCTCTTCTTTGTATTTCTATCTGTCACCTCCTTTTTTACCTTTGGAACAAACCAAACGGGGCACAATCAATTTTTTTTGTCTCATTGCTATCGATCTTTCATTCCATGTCCTCAGCAAACATTTAACGACTTTTCCAAGCCACGTCCTGTCTGGACCGTCCCCATCGTCACTTGAGGCAGTAAGTTACTCCCTGTGGAGATTGGCCCCCTTTCACAATAAATTAAAGTCAAGGACTTTGACTCCGTCTCTAATGCCGAACAAGGGTACAAAAGCCAATAGAGGGATTGTTTTTTTTATTTTGTGTAAAAGGGCGTACGGCCCTAATCTAGAATAAGTAAAAGCTGGCTAATAGAGCGTGGCGGGTGAAAGAACCGTCGTATAAGACAATTGGCATTATTCGAGTTTTAGGTGGCTGTTATTGCAGTAAACATTCTTAGGGTGGTTTTTTTTGTTTTCTGTCTCGAATGGCTTTAAAATTCCGGACTCTAAAATAGTTAGAATAACAACTTCCTTGCTTTCTGAAGGACACAGACCGATATTTATGCTTTTAAATATATATTAAACACTTTTTTTGCTTTGTCTTTGATTTTTGTTAAGTTTCTTTTAAAACTGTACATCTTTTGTTTTTTTCTGGACTGCCAGGGGTAGTATAAAAAACAAACTTTTGTTTAAGCAGACAACCCTCCAAGAGAATAGTTTTTTTTCTAAAGTAAAGCGAAATAGTAATGAACACGTTGCGAAACAAAAGGTTCATTTTTTTCTCTACGTTGAAATGCCATAGCCATTTTTCACATTATTGTTAATGACATCGTTAAGACTGTAAGGAAGGTTCGCAAAAATTAAAGAAAAAATGCATTAGTAGTTGGTCTAATACAGAACAGAAGTACAAGTGAAAAATTAGCCCTTTGAAGTCTCTTCTTGAGGCTGCTTTGCATACAAACAATGTGTAAACATCTGTAAAATGCTTATGGTTTGTTAGCAAAGACAATGCGTGCTTCGATGTGTTTTTGAACAAATGGATTTTTAAAACTTATTCGCGTTTTCAAGCCACAGAAACACAATATCTACATAATGTTAAAGATAAAATATGTCTTTTTCATATATCATTTTTCTGTCTTTTTTACATAGCTAATAGACCCCTACATTCTTAATGATTGAAGGATAAAAAATAGCAGAGTGTTGTTATAAGCTTTAAGAAATCATGGCCACAAACGTCCTAGCTTTAAGTAACGTTAAGATTTCTGGACTTTTAGTAGCTTTGCACCATTCACCTTGCCGCTGGGATAAAGCCAACTTACGCCATGTCACTACTACGCAATGTTCATGGCAAAGGTCTTTATGTAGCATCTGTAGGAGTCTTGGTTACTTAAATGGGTAGATCCAAATGGCACCAAAGGCAACCACAGAACCAGGAAGTACAACAGCAATTAGTCATTGACAACAATTTAATAAAAAATTTATAATATTTAGTGTATAAGGTACGCTTTAGGTCAAAATGGCTCAAATATCCTCATTTGATTCGAATCCTCCACTTCAAGTTGCTTCAGTCCCTATCACCTTGCGACTATAAGAAACACAGCTTAAACCCTCTCCCACCTTCTTTTCTGAACAAAGACTTTTAATGGTGGAATTCTATACCGAACATCTCTAAATGGCTCACTAACTAAGAAGGGGTAATCATATCATCGCAAAGGCAACCCTTGAATTCTAAATCATTATGGCACTTAGCCGTAGACAACAAACACAAAAATCAACCGATAGCACTTTAATGTTTGCCTCATATAAATAAACATTTTAGAAATTAAAATAAATAAAGGGTGCATCGACAAGGAGTTAACTAACATGAGATGGAAATTTTGCAATGGAATGAAGTATGCATTACACGGACGTGGTTGCCTTTACAATGATTCGAATTCTTGACTTAAAGTAGCTTCGGCCCCCACCGCCTTGCTCCTGAGATAAACATAAATTAATATAACATGTTAGCACTACGTTTAGCAATTTTCAGTTTACATTTGTTTTTATCTTTCTTAAACTAATTGAAATAAAAGCTTGAATTTGGGTCTCGAGTAAAATACTAATAGATTCTAATGACTTGGCCTGAATTCAATTGTTGAGTACTTTTTCTCTGATAAAATTGAAATAAAAATCCGCTTTTGTAAAAGTCCTAATTTATCAAAAAACGCAAAGTTCTGAAAATTAAAGTACCTTGATAAGACTCTACCTCCATTTAGATTATTCAGAGGGATGAAAGTTCAAAGAATAAAATAGAAGCAAAAGTCATGCATTTGTAAAAACTTTTAGACATCTGTAAAAATATTCACGGTCCTGTTTCGTAAGACTTACAGCACCGCATGATCCCCTGTTCGTGCAGATGCATGTTAAGTGGAAATATAATTGTGTATGATGCATGTAAACTGGTCTAATGAAAAAAGGAAATACAGAAAAGATTTGAGGAATTTATGGTAGATTACTCGAATGAAGTTTTATAGCTACACATTTTTACCTTCGATGTTTTCTTTCCATGTGATAAATTAGTTTGTTGTATGCAAGCCTTTATAAATCTAAAGCCAGAGAAAAGAAAGATTATTAGAAACGCCTGTCTGCGTTTTTCTGTGAAAACTCTAATCATTAAAATGTAAAAGAGCTGGCCTGAAATGAGAACTAATTGATCCTACAACAGTAATTCACGAGACGTGGATGTTTGTCACAAACAAGATAGTTTGATGATAAGATCCCAGCCTCTACCTCTATATTTTGCCATGATGTATTTTTGTCGGTTTTTTTTTTCCTTTACCCCTTTACAGAAGTCCTATAAAGTTTTGAATTCACATATGCAAAAGTTGGGCATGTACCTTATTTCAAGTTCCAAATTCTATTAAAAAGCCAAATAGTAAAAGAGCAATTTTACATTTCAACCCCACTGGCAGAAAAACAAAACACCGTGTAAACTGATGCAGTGTAATAAATTCTCTTCTTTTAAAGGGACGATATAAACCAAGCTCATCCACGAAAGACCTTAATTTTAGAAACACTAAGTACACAAGTCTTCTAAAGCATGTAAGATATTGAAATAATAAGCTTAGCATCTGTGTCCATAAAATCTAATGGTGAAAAAACTCAGGTTTGGTTGGGATTTTTTGCCAGTTGCACGTGACCAATCAAAATAGGTTCAAATTTCTATAAATTCTAGAGAAGAAAAGTGTATTAAGAACTAAACATCATTATAATTATCGACTACACCTGTTTGTTAAAGCGAATGTAAAACAAATTTCTTACCTTGGAACATACTGCGCTTGGGTCCACACATTGAGACATGTTGTCATGATCCAGGTAAGGAGGGTGAGTACTTGATGTGGCCCCATCTGATGATAAGAATTGTTTCATGTTAATTGTAAGTTATTTTTGTGTTCCATTTTTTTACATAAGCTTAAGCACGCCGCTCAAGTTTTCCTTTTTGTGGAACGTTTTGAAGTGTCTGAGGTTTACCTTCACAGGTACAAATTGATAACCAAATGCAAATCTGCCTTTTATCATTTATAGACTAAAGATTTCATAAACCACTAGATTTATCAGAAGATAAACTCCATACATCATTAGATTTATCAGTAGATGAATCAATAAAGTACTTTATCTTATGTTTATAATCATCGTATCTTTGATCCTCCATACATAACTTTTTATTTCTTAAATACAGAGTAGTGTTTGGGAATTCAGATGAAGTTCTTTCAACAGGCCTTGACTTTGCGTGAAAACAACAAGAATTACTACCTCTATACCCCTGCAAAGCAATGGGTGGCTTGGCATGTGAAGATATAGCAGCTGCTCTTATTTTATCTACATTAAACCATGCACAAAAGCTAAAAATGAACCTTTTACCCTACTTTGCCTAGTACGGAAACTGAAATGATATAGAAGATACTACATTTATCTTTACCTCCTAGTATTAAAATACTAAAATATTTCATTGCATTAGGTTTTAGGGCCACAGGTAAAAAATCATTTAAAAATTTTAAAATGAAGTTTACTGTTGTTTTACATATATGGTTTAATTTTTTTTTTCCAATATGTCGGTATCTCAAAAAGACAGCGACGAGCAAACAAGTGGTGGAGAAGTGAAAAAAATGTCTGAAAAGTTCTTGGCAGTAGCGTTAAAACGTGTCCTCAGTAAAACTTTGTCAAGACATTAGGTGTTGTACTTATTGACATGCTTCACTGCCTGGCATATATCCTCTCTCTCTCTCTCTCTATCCCTCTCATTCTCTCTCTCATTCTCTCTCTCTCTCTCTCTCTCTCTCTCTCTCTCTCTTTCTCTCTCGCTCTCCAGAATTTTGCAAGTAATTTCTTTTAGGTTATTATAGTCAATTGTCACCAAAACTGATAAACACTTGTGCATACTAAAGCGACTGAAGGAGAATTTCAACCCATGTTTTTGTTGAACCTCTTTTGTTGCTCTATTGTTTTTTATCCGACATTATCCCTGCAGCTCTTTTCTTTTAAATCAAGCCATGCACGTTTTATAATTGAAAGAGGATTTTCAAGGCATGAAATTTGCAGTGAAGAGCAGTAGGATCTAGGTGAAAATGTCCGAAATGTCTGCCTTCAGAATGATTCAGACTTTTGATTTATAGATCCAGTAGCGTTGGCACCAACCGCCTTTCCACATAGAGAAACAAAGTTTATACCATGTCGCAAATACGCTTACACTTTTTCTACAATCTTTTTTTAAATGAAAATTATTTTTTCAGTTTCAAAGTAGCCTTTTTTAACTGCTAGATATCAGCGTGTATGTTTTTTTTCCGAACCTTTAGCAAGCGCTCATGAAAGCGTATTCATTATGGCCATAGTATAGGTCGATGCTACAGAGTTAGAGTTGAACTTGCTTCAAACTGCGGTAGGTGAGGGCATGTACATAAATATAGCTGAAGTCTTCGGTGACAAAGGCAACTGCGTCACGGCTATCAGTTTTCTGGTCATCATGGCATTCCTTCTAAAGATTTCACTTTCCGTTGGTGGTGAGGTTATGTTTGTTAACAGAGTAACACGACTAATTCCGCACGAAAGGTAGCAAGACTGAATTTTATAAAGGTTGAGAAGGCCGATGTTCTAGTATAATAATTTTTTTGCGCGTAGCAAAATGTATTCATTTATGTTCCAGAATTTAATGTTAAGCTAAATCACATATCAACGTGCGAGATAGGTAGGCCTTTGCCGGTTATAAAAGCTATTTCTAAAAAGCATTTCTTGCCCTTTCGAAATTTGATATATTTAAAATGTAAAACCCAGCAAAATGTAACATAGATACCTTTTTTTATTGTAACAATCATTTTAAATCTTACTACCGTTAGCACATAGAGCACGAATAATGTTCGTCATGGATTTAAAACAAAGTTTTATGTTTTTCACTTTTTGTCAGTGATTTTTTTTTTCGATGCAGCATACAAACACACCGACTCTCTCTCTCTCTNTCTCTCTCTCTCTCTCTCTCTCTCTCTCTCTCTCTCTCCCTCTCAAATCTTGTCAAGTTTTGACACAAAACAGTTTACAAGAGAAAAAACATTGTGTATGCGCAGCTTCAACTTCATTCATCTCATAGACCAGGCAAAGAAACACAAATCCAGTTTATTTAGGTAAAGGCGATCAAAGATACAAGATTAACCTAAAACATTGATCGATCGGTCACGATCTCTCGTTGTACCAGGCAGAAGAGGAATAATAATTTAATTATGGAGAACAATTTCAAAGTTGAAGGTACTAGACTGATGCAAAGCTTGTAATTTACTATTTCGAGGGGTCTAATTGTTAATCCTCGTGGAAGAAGATTTCAAATGTGAAATTTTAATTTCCACGCGAAAACAATAGTACATGAAGTGACGATCATGGTATATTAGGCTGAAATCGATTTCTTGACCCAATAGACTTCAGGCATTTTAAAATCCTACTTTATACCCCACACGAGGTTGAAGAATGAGAACCATAGCTTTTTATTGTCAGAAAAATGTTATGTTAACCTTTTAAAATCGAGGTATTTTATAGCATTTTTTTGTTTCAAGGGCTGCAGCTCAGAGTAAGCCTGAGTGGCTCGCCTGTCTAAAGCTGCTGTATTCTTCTGTTCCTCATATTTATTTTTAGTTTTAATATTGGCCCTTCTGCTTTCCTTAAGGGGATTATTTGGCAGTATGGAGACTTTGCAAAGTACACCTATTAAGCTGTCACATTGGTGGGAAGATCAAATGAGAGAAAAAGCATGAACTAAATTTATATTGTACGAAAATTGCTAACAAGAAAAAAAGCGAATATTGATTTTGTAGAGGCAGAATTCAAACCATATTTCGAGTACGTATTGTTTACCTTTAAGTTTAACGCATTATATGCAATTATGCTAAAGGCAAGAAATCAGGGTGTCCGAAAATATCTAATGAAAAGGTATGGAAAATAAAAAAACAGGGACTTGCTAACACACAGTAACCTGTGTAGAAAGTCACTAATGAAGAAATTTAAACCCAGCAGGAAAAGTCTTCCCACCTACTAAACATGTTACAGTGCTTGCTCCTCGGGGCGGTCAGTTTATCGAGTCCCCGGTCCATTACACAGCCAGCCTGACCGATCCATTACTAACAAATAAGCAGATATAATTGAATCTGGACGTTTGATCAATTTTATGGTAGCAATAGTTATTTTAAAAAAAGTTTAGTTCAATGACAACGAACTTTTACGTAATGCACTGTCAATTTACCTTTTTTTGTATGTTCGGCATTTACAGTTTTCATGATTTTCATATACAGACCTGTTTTTTAATGTTCCCAATTAAAAGTGCTCTTTTCTATTGTTACAGATCTTTCCGTTGCTGTTGAAGTTTGTCTTAATCATGGCATCCTGTTTCCTATTTGGCTCGTATCTAAATGTACTTTTGCAATGTACACCAAATAGTGCTTAAAGCTAAGACGATGCTCTGCCGTAATGTATGCGCGTGTGATTTTAGGAAGTCTGAGACACAGGAGATCGATTCTGTGCTTCTATCCTTGGTTAGCAGAGTGAGCCGATGATTAATGTTGCCTCCAGCTACTTTGTCTTTTGTTATCAACTAACTTGGCTTTCCTCCTCGTTGTCTGTAGACTTTCCTTCGAGGTCTCCTGCTAACATAGTTATCCTAGGATATCCTTAGACTAAGCAGGTCAATAAAACAAGCCATCAGTTTGGTAGGTGTTTCATGGTGTAAAGCTATCCGACGATCTCAATGTCTGTGTTTTGAAGAAAACAAAGGTGGTTGCCATAGGACAAAATTAATGTCCTTGCAATGTTGGGATTGCAGTGTTTATTCTACTATTTTTCTTTGCTTTATCATTATTTTTTAATTTTTTTCCTATTGCGGATACCTCTTTGTTGTAGTTTTCTATTTTTGAGATTTTGTTTCTATCAGGATTCCTTGTTTGGCCTAATCTAAGCACAATTTTGATGTCTTTTGTGGTTTAAGCGTTAAATCTCCCATCCACAACGCGAAGGATGAAATTTCCGTTAACTAAAAAGCTCCTTAGCTGTTGCTTTGTTTTAGAATAACAGAAATAATGTTAGATTAAAGCATTGTCCAGGAGACAAAAGCATTTCACTTGCCAGAACAAATATGCTTAAAAGAAAATTTCAGAACAGTAAAATCTTGTCTTTATGGAGATCTGTATTGACCTTGTATCTTAGACCTGCGAAATGGCTTTGATTTAAACAGTTGTGATGATTTTTTTTTAAAAATTGGTTGTCTTGCTTTTGTTTTAACTCAGAGTCGTGGTTTTAGCG
>BMAT01010082.1:62357-84380 GCA_019649035.1 Elysia marginata | reverse complement strand
CTTCTCTCCACTGCTAATTCCATACCTTTATAATATTTCAATCATTTGGACTGTATAGAGCATCACAGAGAGAAAAAAATGGTACCCTGTACTACTCAGAGCTAGGACAATAGCTTTAACAAAGGTCAATAAAAAAATTCGAATAGGCAATTTTGTTTACAGAGAGGCAAGCAAATGCTTCTAAGACTCATGGCATTAGAACTATGAGATACCAAGCCAATAAAATTGCAACTATTCAACATTACATAAAATTTCACAATGACATGCCAAAATGCCCAAATAGATTTATTTCTTGACATGTATCATATACATATAGATAGGTCTATATATTATATTTAAAATTCTGGTTAGTATAATATTACAAACTGCCAATATAAAACATATTTAAGTGAGCAAAAATTTTTTAAGATTATGTTAACAGCTTGATCTTACAAAATTATAATTTACAAGACATGCACATTAAGGCTTATCTGAAAGACCAGGAAAAACTGTGGCAAAAGTTTTTTAATAAAACAAAACAAAAATATATAAAAACAACAAATTCATAGCAAAGATTTAGTAATCCTTTCCTTTCTTTGCCAGTGACAACAAATATATACTCAACAAGTCTAAAATTTCCTTGACCCCAATATTAGATGACCACAGCACCATATAACTGCAAAGGCAATAAACTTGCACAGATGATTGTCTCATGTTTAATAGAGGTCTAACTTTTAAAGCTTTGATTGAGTTTTCATCCAGTCCATGAATGGCTTCTGATACTTGAAGAATGCAGGATGAACCTGTGATAGGCCATGGAAAAAAAACAACAAAACAAATGAAACTCATTAGAGAAATAAAGAAATGCAAAAAAAAAAAAGGAAGAAAGAAAAAGTCAACAACTACATCCATGGCCGGCACATCAAACCTCTGATGTGGCTATTTTGCCTACAGCCACATCAGAGGTTTGATGTGCCGGCCATCGACATGTAATTTGTCTCATGTCCTGGATGTCTGAGTGCATTTCACCACCAAAAGTATTGCTATTTCAAACAACACATTATTTTGCTTACACCAAAATTTCATAAATTTATCAAAAATTTGTAAAATGATATTGAACCTTTCCTTGATTTAGATTATAGAGAAAATGAGGGAAAAAAAAAAAAAAATTATACTTCCAATTCATTCACCCTGGACATGAGACATTCAAAATGTTTATTCAATCAATATTTATGCAAACATCTGAAAACAATACAAAATTATATGAAAGTGTAAAAAAAGCATTTTTTTTTTCAATTTAAAAAGAAATCAAGCTTACTAGTTTATAAAAGTTAAATAATAACAATACTTTATAATTATATAAACAAGTTGCTGTTACATTTAAAACTTTGTACTTAAAACAGTGTGAGAGTTTTTACTCATGGATTCCTGACATCTGCAATATAAATTGCTTAGCCTAATACTTACCTTTACTTATACGTTATTTTTGGTTCTTTCCTTGTTCTAATCATGGACAACAATAAAGGCTACATAGCTGATTTTCATATTTATCTATATCAAAGCTGTACAAGTGCTGCCATTGGCAAACGAAATGCAGCATCTCTTATTTAGTTTACACAGCAGATACAGCTTTTAGTTTGAACAGTGCAGAGTGGCGGAAAATATACCTCTGAGATTTGTAGCCAACAAAATGAATTTTATACGCTAGAGGGATAAAACTATACCACTAGAATTTTCTCTGCTACTTCAAGGTTAAATTTCATTTTTTTTAAAACATCACAACAAGTATGTTGTTTCACTTCAAGTTTATGAAAAAAGTTTACTCCCATAGCCACCAAATGGCGCACAATGATTGGTAAATAGAACTCAGTAAATTTTAGGACCTTACTGGCTCTTTTGAAAGCAGTTTTCACCAATGGGCCATGTGGTCAGTAAAAAAAACAACCATTCATTACACAGTTTGGGTCTAATTGAAGCAGTAGCATTTTTTATTATCTTTCAGTTAACTTTGAGTCTTTTAGAAAACCTCAAAGTTAACTTTTTATGCTGTTAACGAATTCTACCCTAACCACTGTTTTTTTTAGAGCACCATTGCTAATATAATAATCTACCCCAGGGCCAGACCGAAATATCACTGACCACCCATAATTATCTTTGTTAATTCTCTCATTGTTCCTACAAAAAATTGTGAAAATCGCTTGGGCTAAAACTTAATTATTAATAGTCTTTTAAAACTTCCTTAATAATAGGCAAGAAAGCTAACATTTGATATAGTTTGGGGTTTTTATGAAACTACAGATTTTGAGGTGGACCATTATGGTAGCAACAAGACAAAGTACAAGAGAAGAGTGCTCCAACCTGGGTCTTATTGAGGGGAGACTTCTTAGCCGCTTCCATGATTGCTTCGTAGACGTTACCATCCCAGCGACCAAGGGCGCTGCCCAACACCTGGTCTGGGAAGTCAAATGCGTCCACGAGAGCCACACAGTTAGGCTTGAGGGCAGCCAACAGGTCCAGTAACTTGTCTTGGACAAGCTCAAGCTGGCGGTCACTCATATAGTTGCCCTGGCAGGAGAGAAATGGGTCACGTAAAAGACGCTTCCATTGATGAGCAAGCTAAAGTTAGTGCACAAGTTTAAATACAACCACAACCTCAAAAGTTATT
This sequence comes from Elysia marginata, assembly GCA_019649035.1. Lineage (NCBI taxonomy): Eukaryota > Metazoa > Mollusca > Gastropoda > Plakobranchidae > Elysia > Elysia marginata. Next base: position 81,736 of record BMAT01010082.1, on the reverse strand, counting down.
AACACTGAAACCTCCAAAGTTGTAAAGAACACAAACTAAAGAAAAGTATAGACAGTATTGACAAACTAAAAAGGCCAAACAAAGTTTCCTAAATTTAATTGAAACAGTTTGGACAGTCACACAGCATCACAAATATAGCACAAAGATTTCAGAAATCACCAATAAAGCAGACTAATATGTGGTTGGGATCTCAGCAAATGGTCTTCACAATATACCCTTTGAACTTCCTGCATTATGAAAGTAAGGGGAAACAGAAGATAATTGATTAACGCAGAAAGACTGAGAGAGACGGAGACACAGAAACAGGGAGACTGAGAGAGAGAGAGAGAGAGAAAGAGAAACGGATTGAAAGAAATATAGAGAGAGGTAGATAGATAAAGATCAGTTTACAGGCATCCCTCTTGCACAAGGACGAGATCTTTCACTGCCTATAGGCAGATACACATTTCATGCCTGTGCGGCAAAGAAATGTATTAATAGCTTTCTCAAGGACTAAAAGTCAACCTGCAGAATCAGTGATTTTAACCCTGCATCTCTCGACCTTGAAGCTACACAAAAGAGAGACAGAGGTACAGAGAAAGCAAGAGAGAGAGAGACTAAGAGAGAGAGAAAGAAAGAGAGATAAATGAGATCTTACCTTCCTAAAATCTCCAGAGAAGCGCAGAATGCCATCCAGAGCATACAGTGTAGCCACCTGTGTCATCACAGACTCCAAACTCTTGTGGAACTTTGCGTTTCTAACACTCTCAATAAACGCCCTCACGGTAAATGCATGTGAGAAAGCCTGGAGGGAGATTGAGAGGAAACAAAGCTATCAGGTTTGCAGTACTGTTAATGTCAAAAAAAAAAAAAAAAATTGAAGTAAGATAACAATACTCCACTTAGGAAATGGTAGAATTTCTTCAACTCTTAAGCACATTGCTTAAAGAAATACAATCAAGGCAAATAAACAGGCATAAATAAGAGAAACAGTCAGGAACAAATAATGGTTGGTTTATTCCTTGTTGACCACTTTTATTTTTCTCTCCATTTTCACATTTTTATTTATTCATATTAGGATATATTAAAATTACATCAATTTTGAAAGCATGTTATAATATATGTATTATAATTATAGTGTATAAAATTGTTCTTAGGAGCCAAATAGCATACATGTTTAACCATGTCAAATGTTAAATCTTTTTACCATTTCACGGGTTTTATATGTGAATATACCAGTGTCCCAGGCTAGTGTGAATTTTACGAGTGTCAGGTTTTAAAATGACCCAAATTCTTTTGAGAACTCTAAGCCTTTTGCATTTAAACCAGCTCAAAGTAGACCTACCATCTGTGAATTATCCAGGCGTAACCTAGGTTCACATGGCCATGAACTTTTTAGTGCAACACTCCCTGCCCCTGTATTTTTAGATATTGGGAAATCCTTCAAATGATTCATAGATTCTACTGTAATAGGAAGATACTTTTAACCTGACATTGTTATAAAAAGATCCCTTTGATGCCTGTGAATGAAACGACCCAAGCCTTGTTAGAGCATGCTCTATGTTAACAAAGCTAAATTTCAACAAGTATTTTGACTTTGAGAAAAGTAAAACAAAAAGGACTGCAGGAAATACAAAACCTAAGACTGGGGTGGTAAAAAAATTTAAGAAGATGAAAGAAAAAATTGACAGCAGAAAGAAATGACAACATCAGCAACAGAAAAGTCTGGACAGTACCAGAGCAGCCTGCACCAGGAGTTGACTTGAGGCGTTCCAGGCATCTGCCTCACTTCTGCCTTGAGCCCTCTGAGCCTTTAGTCTGGCATTTGCCTCTGCAGACGCTCTGGTAGAGAAAGAAATAAAAAGTCTGACTTTACCATACGGGACTGGACTAGCCAAGTGCCTGGGGAGGGGTTTCTTCAGAAAAAAACACATACACTCAGTAAATTTTATAATGCACAAAAACACCAAACAACAGAGATCTAAAGATTTCTCTTACTAGATCTCATGCTAGCTTTAGCTCTATATTCTCACAAAGATCTACACTGAAATTATAACTCAGCAGATGAGTATTGAAAATTATAAAGCATAAAATATTACTTTAAATACTGCTAACTGCTCCTTCTGTCAATTTTTATTCTAAAAAGTCCAATAAGATACGGAGCCGACCTAGTGTGGAAGTCTTGATCCAGACAATAAATTTCCACATTTGATAACTTTTATTAAAAAAAAGACTTAAAATGTTAAAACCTTACATGTTTCTTTTCCTTTTTTCACTGAAAATACTCTAAATCAAAGTCAATATCTGATAATGTAAAATTCCATGCTTCCAAAGCTGTTTGACTCAATTCCAAGTCGAGACAAAATTTTATTTGCTTCCTAGTGCCTACCCCAATCTAATCGTGACACTAAGTATTTGTAGCACTAATGCAGAAGTTTCACCGTGCAAAATATGTTAGGTAAGCAATTCAATAGGACCTTAGTCAGTAAGAGGGTCACTGCTTGCAGCTAAGGTTCTGATATGTTAACGTTGCAGCACGTAACAGGGGGTTTGCAAAACCTCACTAATACCTAACGTAAAGGCAATCAAGAAAGCAATGGCAATGTCAGGTATTTGTGAGGTTTTGCAAACCCCCTGTTACGTGCTCAGATGGAGCAAGAAGTGGGATCCACCCATATCAAGTCTAGAAACATTTTTACTCTACTAGGGACATCATCAGACTCACGTCGCAGCGCGGAACTCAAAGGCTGCTACAAGTTCATCCAGCTCCATTCTCTCGGTCAGCCCACTCTTCCTGTTTCCTGACCTGGCCTGCAGGAAATGAGCCATCGGCGGCAGCTTCTCTCCCCTGTTGGCAGCCTCTTGGCATTTGTTTAAGAACCTGGACAATCGTCAAAAATAAATGTTGAGTCCTCAACCTTTTCCTTATCCCAGGATGCTAAACAAATGTTACCAACTCTCTATCTTGAATTACAACGTCCACAAACAGATGTAAACCCTGAAACTGAACAAATGCCTATCAACCTTTGGGAAAATCGTGGCATTAATTAGGTTTGCATCATATGCAAATTTTATTTTTCATTTACATTTTTCCCCACCGTTTGAATCATAAATAACAGATTTTGAACCTTGTTTTTCTGCCATTTTTTTACGTCTTTTTTGAGAAATTTACAGCAAGCGTCAATGGTTACAATTGATGCAGGGGTAAAAGCCTTTAAAAGGGGTCTCGTTTTCTTTGCCAACCTTATAACATTTTGTTTTGCATCACAAACAACAGAATCATGACTTTTGTCACCTCAAATTCTATTCAAAACCATTTGTTTCACCTGGCTGTCTGCAGACACATGACCGTGTTCTCTCCCTCATATGTGCATGCTGGAACCATATCCTGGTAGATCTGCGGGATGCCAGAGGCCAGGAGGTAGCCGTGACCACCACAGGACATGCGGCACTGCTCTATTCCCGAAGCCATCTCCCATGAGCTAAAAGCCTTCAGGGTTGCAGTCAACGCATGCAGCTGAAGCGAGGGCAAAAAAAAAACTTCTCTCAAATATCAAACTCTAAAAACTTCAACATTGGTACTTGACAGGACATCATCAAGAAATAAAGATGAATATTTTAAAACTTAAGAAGGAACAAATGAAAATGCGTACTCAGATTTACACACAAAAAATAAATGATAAAATGTACTTGACAACTAATTTAAAGCAATAAACAGAAACGCCACATCAAGGATCCTTTGATAATTATGGTTATTAGCATTGCTGGAAGTTTCAAGGAGATGGTCAATGTTTTCAAAAACTAGAGTTAATTTCACCTGTAAGATGTATAAAACAGTAATACAAACTATCTAGCAATTATCTCCAAACTCATAAAGCACCGTTATTTCAGTACATGTTTGTTTTTCTGTTTGAAAATTTGAATTCATTTATCCTATCCATACATGAGGGGGTGAAAATATCATCCCAGTGGTATTTTTTCTTTGATTAAAAATGCTTGTAACTGGAATTTCTAAAAAAGCTTCTCAGTATTACTCAAACATTTCGTCTTTACAAAGTTCATATCATGTTTTTTGAAAAAAAAAAAAAAAAAGTTATGCTGATCAGGGCTTGTATAAAAAACCTATCGTTATAAAGAAATGCAGGTAAATTAATTACCCTACTGACCCAAAAAATAAAAAAAAAAAGGGCTTTAGGTTTGTGAATACCTCAAAAACCATTTCTACCACAATTAAAAACAATACCCAAATTACAATAATTCCACTGTTTGTCCTAAGTGACAATTTATTATGCATGGGTGATTAAGTCACCCCTGCTTACCTGCAGGTAAAAAAAACGATTTATCTCATTAAACAGGTGGGATAATTTTGTCACCCCCTTTAATATTTCCCTATTTAAGGTATGGAGGTTCACAGCTACCCCTGGTGTATGCATAAGATAGTAAAACTCAAAGTACAGATAGGGTTCAGAGGACTTGACTTCTAGAAAGGTAACATATAACATGCCTTAGTGATTGATACAGTTAAGAGTACCAGTATGGTCTTTGGGAACTATTTTCGTCCTATTAGTGTTTACTTTTTCGTAATCAACAAATATGAAAAGCTCTTAAAAAAGCATGGGTCAATTTATCACCATTTTTCGCAAATTAAAAACTTGAGAAAAAATGTTAAGACTATTTTACTCCTAATAATGTGAACCCTGCAATGAAAAGCTGGCAGATTTATTGCTGAGCTCACCACAGGTAAGTCCTCCAGCTGTCCACCTTCAATCTTGGCCGCAACATTGTTGTACAGATCTGCTGCAAACTTGCCCGCGTTGATCAGAGCGTACGCTGAGGCTATCTGGGTGAAGAGCTTGTGCTGCTGGGTCTGGAAGTCAATCACCTGGACTTCGCCAGACCTGCGGGAAACAGGGGGAGAAATGTCTAGCAGCCAGTCCAAAGGAGTCTTACGTCAAAATTGCAAAGTAGACAGATATATTAGTATCATTGAAAAGTTTATTTTCTCTACTTTCAAATACAACAAACAGAAAAGCCCTATCGCGTTTCTGTGTGATGTTATAGCCGTTTGAAGTTGGCAGGGTAAGGACTAGTGAAATTTCAGAAAGTGGAGAAAATTGCATTTAACGTTTAGACAAATATACACGTGTAGGGGCCTTAGCAACCATACCAATAATTATCATCACATAATAAATGAAATTCAACATGAATCAGGTGCGAAAACTGTTTAGAAATGGTTTTGCCGTCAACATGTGAAATTAAAAAATTTGACTTTTGACCACCCACTTAACTTTGAAAGCCTTTATCTCAAAACTAGGTCTTTTGACTGATGACTCATTTAGACAGAATGCGAGACAAATGTTATGAAAGAAATGTTGGTTGAACCCAGGTCATTTATAGCCTTAAATGGAATGGCTTCAGTATGAATAATTTTAAGTCTATGCCGTCAAAACTTTAAAACAATTGATGTCTATGCAGCTCAACAGAAAAACATTTCAAAATAGACACAGGGATGCCAAATAATTTAAAAAAAAAAAAGCCTTGAAAAATCAGCCCAACATTGCATATATTACAGACACGTTGTGCGATAGTTATATTTGATTGGAGAGTAGATAAAGGATAGTAATTACACAGAGCAAAAAATTTTCAAATGGATAAAAACCCAGAGAAAGCTGGACTAGATAAAACCAGCGATAAAAAAAGGTATAATACATTGTAACTTCTCTTTAAGTCTGATATCTTTGTGCCTGACCTTTTTGTGAATAAAAGAGAGAAAAAAATAGGAAAGGCAAAGAGCCCACACTTTACACAACAATTTTCTATATATAAATACATAGGATTTTTTGTCCACAGAGTAAAGCAAAGCTCCCAACTTGTGTAACTGAGACTTCTATTTAAACCCGTTCATGTGAAGCCACCAAGGTGTTTAGCATGCATTAGTCAACCAGACTAGTTTTCAGTAAAAGCTTTTTGACAATTAGATTCTGCTACATAATGTAATAAAATACCTCCAGATGCTGGAAACTGGAGTTATGTCCACATCAAATACACTTTTAGAAAATATCATCTCTACAAACTTTGAGAAAATGACCCTTGCTGGGTTTACCATAGGTGGATCACTCACTTATCTCTAGATTCTATGCCCAAAAGATTAAAAGAAGTTTTTTTTTTACTGAAAATTGTTAAATTCGTTACAGACAATATCACTTACTTGGGAGCTATCTCTGACTGGCGTCTCACCGTGCTGTATCGTGTTGCTATGGTAGCAGCCTTAGCAAGTGCTCGACCACAACCTCCAACTATAGACGTACGGATCAACGTCATTGACCCGTACACCAGACGGTCATTTTTAGGATGCTTGAAAGTTCCATCTTCTAGTACCTGAGGAGTTTATAAAGTTACTCTCTTTTTTTTTATTTCATTAAAAACAGTTTGTGACCTCACACCTAATGGTTCCCCTATAGAGTTAGAGAATGTTTTGAGAGCATTTTTGCTACTTTTGAAATATTTGACCCAAAACTGTGTCCACTACAATTAAATGTTGCCGAGGGTGTTCTATTCTGTCATTGAAATGGACATCATACAGTGTCACAGATGAAAAAAAAAACATTTTAAGAACAGAACAAGAAATTCTTTAAATATTAGAACACTCTGATCTGATTTGACTAACTTCAATAACTAGTTTTTCATTGAACTCCCAAGAAATTCCTTTTGTTAAAATCTTTGCTTTTCACTAACTGGGTAAATCATAAAACCTAACAGGAGATGACAATCATTAGCGTATTGTTCAATGTGAAAGTAGACATTAATTTGTTGTCAAAACAAGCATAGTATAAGATACAGGGAGAGAGAGCAAAATATTGATCATATACACATGTATTGCTTTTGATCCTGCAGGTATGCACACAAATAGTGTAGACTTTACCATGTGTCTCACAACCAGTCAGATGTCGCAGATTTTAACTGGAGAAAACGTTTTTCTAAATATTTTAAACGAATAAAAGATCTCATATCTTTCCATAAAGTGTTGAAAGTACAAATGTGACCATGTCATTTTTTGCATTTGAAAGCTCAAAAACATAGCTCGAAAGAATAGTAAAATTGATTAGATTCAACTAACTCATTTCGACTGGTGTCATGACATATTGTCTACATTAAATGATTAACTTATTGGAGCGCACGGTTAGAGACCATCAGTTCATATGTGAATGTTAGACTTTGGCATTATTTTCTCTTTATTGTAAGTGGAATGGGAAAGCACTCTCATATTATTCTTCATTGATACCTCATTTAGTTCCCTTCAACCGTAGATTTATAAAATATAATATATTGCTATTTTTTTTTAGCAAACTCCTATTAGAGTGCATCCCAGGGTGTCGGAAGGGACAAAACTGCATGTCTCTATTGAGTTAAAGATGCTTGCTACAACACTGATTGCTAAGTATTCAGGATTCCACCATACAGTATGAAACAGACTAATTATTTTGGCACCATATTAATAATAATAATAATGAAGTTATTTTCTAGCGCCTCTTCCTACATGTAGGCTCGAAGCTCTTTACAACAGTACATCTACCCAAACAAACAATGCTGACATAATGACAATTTTATACAAAACAAAATCCATTAACAATTCAAAACAAACAAAAGAAAAACAAAAGGTGCATGTACAAAATTAAAGAAAAAAAAGGATATACATTGACCATCGGTAGTCGGATACATTTCTTGACACAAACTAATTAAGGTCTTCATAGAGCGTGAAAAAATATGTTTTCAAAAGGGTCTTAAACTGATTTATCGATGTAGCCTCCCTGATAGAAAGGGGAAGGGCATTCCAGACTACTGGGGCACATTGCACAAAGGCTCTATTACCATCTTTTCTTGATGGTTTACACGGAACTGACAACAGAGCTTTATTACATGATCTTAAGTTGCGCGTAGGCGTGTACAAGCTTACAAGACCTTTAAGATAATTAGGGGCATAGCCGTGAATGCATTTGTAGCATAAAACAGCGATCTTATACTCTATTCTAGTTTGTACAGGCAGCCAGTGTAAATGTTTAAACATGGGTGACACATGATCAATTTTGCGTTTTTTCATAATGAGACGGGCAGCATTGTTCTGAATCAGCTGAAGCCTCTTTAGGGTGTCCATGGGTAAACCATATAACAAGGAATTGCAGTAGTCTAATCTAGATAGAATGAAAGAAGAGACAAGAGTTTTCACAGCTTCTTCATTTAAAAAAGATCGAATCTGTTTAATTCTGCGTAGCTCCAAGAACAAGATTTGGGCCAAATGATTGATATGATGGGTCATTGACAACTTCGCATCAAAATAAACACCAAGATTTTTAGCTTTTATAGAGATTACAAAAAAGACTTAAAGCCAGCACATCTGGTCCTGGAAGTCCTCACCTGGGAGTAACGCATCAGCATGTTCTCTCTGGGAACTCTCACTTTGTCCAGTCGAAGGAAACCGTTGTCCATAGCAGAGTAGCCAAACTTGGGCCCGATGTCACCGACAGTTACACCTGAGTGGAGGTATGATGAGAGGAGAAGGGAAATGCAAGATATTTTGAGTACAAGGTACGGTGATCTTCTTTTGACACAAATCCTTTTAAACAAAATTCTGCTTTAGGTGAACAGAAAAATTACCTTCAAAATTATTTTTTTCCAACTTGTAGTTATGAAGTGACGTGAACAGGGGTCTGAAGCTCTCTAACAGAAAAAACAAATTAGCAATGCAAATATTTTTTTTGTGATACATTCAATAGTTTACATGTTGATTAAATCACAATAACATCTTTCATTATATGTAAACTGGAATGTTCATAGTTCCCATAGACACCATGATACAAATATGTCCCTATGGTGAGTGCAATTTCTTATTTCTTTTAAATCTTAAGTCAATAAATAAATCTTCTCTAGACTTAAACTGCTTATCACACAACTAGTCCAAAGAACTTCATGTTGATTGGATTTTGCCATGTTTATTTATCAAATTTTTCTTAAAGAAAAAGCTGCAACAAAGAGATCTAATCTTTAATTTACCTGGCAAGGGTTGGTGCGTCTCCAGGTCGCGGATGGGCACGATGAATGACTGCATGCCACAGTCTTTTCCTGACATTTTCAGTCTGGCCATCACGACACAGTGGTTGGCTGTCTTACCCACTGAAAAAAAACAAAGATAACAAGATCATTACTGACAGTAAAAATGTTAACCAGTTCTTTAAAAAAAGAAAATTGTTTGTTCAATTACTCCTTTATCAATTATACTATGTAGTCCTTGAGCTGTTAACACTCTAGACAAGTGTTTCTTTGAAACTTCAATGCAATACTCAATTATTTAAAAATGTAGTGACCTGTAATTTTTATTTTCTAAGCCAATACAAAAATTTAATGTTTTCTTTCTATTACAAAATAGTTAATAGTAAAGCATTCTACCTTTTTCCAGTTGTGAGCTACCTGAAGGTTTTTTGCCCGTAGACGTTTTATTCATATTTATACTCACCAGGGGAAAATCTTGGGGAGTCAAGACTTTTCGTGCCTGAAAGCACCAAATTATTAGCTTTGGTCTCAAATCATCTAAACCTAAAAAAAAAACTTACATCCTCCTGGCCAAAATTTTGATGCAGTGATGGAGGGAGAGTTGAGAACAAACTCTCTTGAGCGTACGTCATACTCGGCTGTTGTCTCCAGACCGCGCAGGAAGGAGCCTGGAGGTCAGAGGTGAACACAAGAAAAATGAAAAAACATTAGAAACTTGCATTCAATATAGAATTAGCCTGACAGACTTTTACTCGAAACAAAATTATTCTGGGTCATTCCCTTGCTGAGCTTTCTTTCGTTACTGACAGTAAAAATGTTAATTAGTTCTTCAAAAAAATAAATTGTTTGTTAAATTACTCCTTTATCAATTATACTATATAACCTTTGAACTGTTAATACTCTAGAAAAGAATTTCTTTAAAACTTCAATGCAATACTCAATTATTTAAAAGAGTAGAGACTTAAAGTTTTCTTATTTTCATAAACATTACAAGTAAACATTTTCTTTCATTTACAACATAATGAATTTTTAGTTTAAACCATAAATTTTAAAGAGATGTCACTTTAAGTGTTTAACAAAATCTTTTAGTAAGACTTTATTATATAAAGAAGTAACAAGGGGAAAGATTACACATTCTAAATTATCAATTAAAATATTTTCTTTAACCATTTTAACCTAATGCAAGAAGCAGTTCATTGACTTTAAAAGGTTAATGTAAAATGAAAAAGAAAGAAAATAAAACCAGACATTTAACTTGAATAGTACAGCACTGGATCACCTTAAATAAAATCAATTATTTTGTTTCACAAAAAACTTTGTCATAATGGAAGAGGACACTTTGGCATTTTTTTTTTTGTTTGCTTCATTTTGTTCTCAAACCCATGTAGATAAATTTTAAACAGTCAACCTAAGAGCTGCTTTGCTAGTTTCTTCTTTTGCAATATTTTTTGTCCTATTTAATGTTGCAGGGATGTACCGCAGCAAATGGTTTTCATAGTAACATCTCTTGAGGAATATTTCAAAAGAAAATAGTTAACAATCAAGGCTTAAGCATCAAAACTGGACAACTTTGATTCGATTCAATATACAGTTGATAAATAGAACAAAAAGCAAACTGGAAAGTTTGAATACAATACGTCCATCAAAAAAAGCTTTGGGATAAAAAAAAAAACAATAAACCAACAATTGATCAAGTTTGAACAACACCACGAGGATCCAACAAACATCAACTTGTCAACCAGTGACGAAGTCCCTGTTTTCTCTTTGTATTGTTGTGGATGGTACAAAACTGACAGGAAAAGTGACGGAAAGACCTGAAAATTAGACATACAAACTACAATATCCATAAGTTTTTAACGCTAAAAAACAAGTCAAGAGTTAACTGGAAAACTATAAATAGAGGACATCTACTTAAAGTGACTCAATTAAAGACTTTTGACAAACAAAGTTCAAATGAAGGCTCTCAACTGAAATATTGCCAAAACTTCTGGATTCTGTACTTTCAAGTGAAGAAGCTTTTAACGATTTAGGATGGAATTACCACACAATACTCAACCCAACACCAGACGTCGTCCAACATACAGCCCTACTGTACCAAAAGACAGAAAGCACCGCCAAGTCCACAGAAATGATAATACCAAACCAGATAATTTAAATGATTGATTAATTTGAACTATATTCTCTCTCCCCCCCCCCCCTCCAATGCTTTCTATTCTTCTTGTGATCCGGTGTAAGGAGATGAGTAGTTAACTACTTTTTTAGTGCTTGCTGTAGGATACAATATATTGACAAATAAATAATATCTACTTCTTATATTTTAATTTTTATGTGTGCGGTTAGACTTGCTTAACTAATTTTAAGTTTTAAAAGGTATCATGCTGTTAGCAAAATTAACAGAACCTTATTAAACCCTCCGCTCCAGAGTCGTGAGGGTGCCTTGACCCATCGCCAGTTCATAAGGGTCTGCTGGCTTTTGTGGGTGCTACACCACTATTCTATTCTAGGGTATCGCTTGAATTAGATGCAAAGAGAAAAGATATATAACAAGAGGAGGGGATGAGAGAGATAGATAGAGAGAAATAAAGAGAAGGGGAGGGGGCAAGGGGTGAGGGTTCAAGATAGACTTGAGGGTCAGATTGCTTAATTCATGTACTGTAAGAATCTGTAGTATTTCTGCTGCTGTAAGACAAAAACTCCACTGTGGTGTACATTTTATTGAGGGTAAAGAGCATGGCCATACATTATTCATACTACTGATTTTACTTTGTTTTTTTAAATGATTATGTACAAATGTTTTGATTTTTAGATTCATAAGACAAAGTTACATTTTGTTCCCACAAGTTTGAAATATCCAAAATGGAGTTAAATGAATGCCCCTGTGATGTACGCTGGCCTACTAATGACAAAAACTTGATGCTTTGAAAATGTGGATTCATGGGGTTGTGCATGCATACCTCTCCCTAAAAATATAAACATTTCATTAACTCAGCACAGTGTAATATTAAAAAAAGTCTGAGTGACATATATATGTCTATACCAGCTATTTGGAACGAGTTTAAGACAAGCAGGGCTTTTACTCTTGGCATTCGGGCAATCAATCGAGACAGATTACTGACACTTTGCATTATCAATACTTAAAACTGAGTTCAAAATAGACAAATTGAGTATTATACAGTTGTAACTTTAACTCAAAGCCATAATGAGTACTGTTTGAAGTATAAGCAAACTTATTCATGCCAGTGTAAGCTACAATGCTACGATCAGAAGTAACTGTATATCTGCACTTCTCATAAGCAAACCTATTCATGTCAGTGTAAGCTACAATGCTACCATCAGAAGTAACTGTACATCTGCACTTCTAATAAGACATCTAATCTTAGATTTGTCTATAAATGATGAAAGCTAAAACTTTTTCCTCAAATATGATACCAGCCTCTTGCTAATATAATGTGACTTCAAACGTTGGAGGTTAGCCTAACAACTGCATTGTATTTGACATGATGTTTACAAAAGATGCACATTTACCCCAAAATTTAGAGATTTAGAGTTTAATGGTCAATATGTTATTAATATATGACAAAGCTTGTCGGGAAGCATTTGTGCTAAAAACCTCATTAAGCCTGAGGTCAGATGCCTTTTTAAAAGCTATTTGAATGCTTTTCTTTTTCAAAAAATGCTTCAATTCTTCCATAATAAATGCAATAACATTAGCAGTCACTAAAATTACATGCATGTGATACACACAAGGACTTAATTCAAAGGTGTGTTGGGATGCAAATAGACGATTGTGAGGTGCAAATATTTAAGACTTTATTATGTAATGCAGACCTGCCACTCCTCAAAATGGAAAATCAGTATGATTGAGCTAAACAATCAGTATTCAGGGTTTTGAAATCTGAATGACCATGCACCAGTACTCACAAATTCTGGCACTTTTCTTAGCGAAAGCACTTAGTGACCATCTTAATTTAAATTCTTAATAAAAAAAAAAGAAATGAAAATGTACAACTGTTAAAAAAGTGCCATGTTCCCTGTAGTAATAATAATACTAGTATGTCTGCCAATACCATAAATATTTTGATAGGCTTAAAATACTAATATTAACATAATTTTCAAATTATTTTTAAAAAATGATAAAAACTGGGCAATTAACTCTTTGAAATTTGGCTTAAAAGATGGTAGTTGCCAAACAGTAAAATATCAGTAGTTCACAATAAAAACCAGAAAATCAGTATTTTCTTATAATTTGGCCAAAAAACCTGTTTAATACTGATTCAATCTGTATGAATGGCAGGTCTGTGTAATGTGACACTCAAGAATATTCTAAGAGAGGATTTTTTGTCGGTAAGGGAAAGAAGATCTCTTGGTTTGGGTAAAAAAAACTACCAAAAGTAACTAGGTTTCTTTATTGATTATACAGTGATACTTGAGAAAACAGGGTTGTGCAGTCAGTATGGTGTGTTAACCTTGAGACTCAATCGAAAAAGAAAGTTACACAGCTGTTAGCTGCCTTTTGTTTACAGTATACTCTAGCTGTATACATAGACCCATGAGTAAATAAACAAACAAAAAATTCATCTTTTCACACACCTAAAATAATATGCAATTCTGATCCAAACAAGAAAATTTAAAGAAAAGCAGCTTAGATACCTCGATGAATACAAGTGGGACAAAATCATTTTATACTTAAAAACCAAATGAAAAAACCAAGAAAAGTTGATTAGTACTGGATACTATAAGCCAAAGAAATAAAAGCGTCACTACACTTTAGTATAAATGCCCACAATATGAAAATGTTCATGTCACAGTGCATCTAACATCATTCCAAAGCCACCAAGCAACACCGATGTGTGTGTGTCAAAGCTTACCGTGGCCTAACTCTGTCTGGGCGTAAGTGCCCACCGCAGTAAAGGAAAAGGCAAGGGGGATCCATTTAGCCATCTGCTCTTGGTCGGCCTGCCTCATCAGAGTGTAGGCAAACATGCTGGTATGTAACGCAAAAGGATCAGGCGAGTGTCCAAGAAATGGCCTGAAACAGCAACAACAACAACAACAAAGTTCAAGTTGAGGATACAGTGCACAGATAACTCGTAGACTGCCAAAATGCTTTGCACGCATGCTAGAAGTTACGGATACAAGTTTCCAGCTTATCGGGACTCTTTGCTTGAACGCCTTCAAAACAACGAGCTCTTGCTGCATACAACACCAGTTACTTTGGCTGGAAAAGCAGTCTAAAGACCAGGAACATTCTGGAAAGACTCCATAGCAGACACATAGTGGGCTCATGAAATGTCTCTCCTTCAAGTCAATCACCTTGCTACCTACGGACATCTGTATCTCCATATTACAGCTACTGTATACTCAGAAAATGAAAAAAAAGATGCTAAGTAGAAGTAAAAGACAATTATATCAGGCGTTACCTCGCTGTACAGGTCAGCAAAAGTAATGCACACGTACCTCATAATGGAACCACCAAACTGACAGCGGATTTCAAAGAACAAGAAATTGACAAAAAAAGAATTGATGAGGCAATATCCTGCATTGTGTGAACTGAGACATAACAAAGATTACAGTCCATGTAGCAGTTTTACCAGTCTCTTTGATAATGATAACATATGAAAAGACGTTTCCACCGATATTTTTATTACAAATTTCACCTGCAATTTTTTCCCTGTGCCTTTTTTTATTTTTGTTTTTTTACACGGGTTGGTTAGTTTTGTTAAAAGTTCTATTAAACATAAAGGATATGCTCATCTGCGATTTTAAATTTTAGTGCTTTAATATAGTCCCAGCATGTTTGGCTTGATGCAGACATTCACTTTTTATGTATTTTACGGAAAAGGGGGGGGGGGGCGTGTCTTTCACTACATTAAACACTGAAAGCTTTTGACTTTGTGAAAATGATAATAAAAGGTGTTGAATGTACAGAAGAAAAAAAATAAAGACACGTATCTTGCAGACAGTCTAAATGAATTGCATGACACGATTTCCGCTTTTTCAACAATGTCATCTTTATCAGCTTTGGGACATTTGAAACGGCTAGTCAGGAAGTTTCATTATTTTTTTAAATATTAAGACTTGTTTGTAATACAATATGAAGGAAAGAAAAGGAAAACTAAATTTTTACAAGGATATCAAATGATTAAAAATAAACGAACTGAGAATAAGCTGGGTATTGCATCTCACAAAAAAGAATGTCAGAGACTAAAAAAATATTTGAAAGAAGCTGTAGAAGAAACTGCATCCTATGGGGTTTCTTTTTCAAATTAAAAATTTTGGATACATCACAATCATAGGGTCTGGCTGCAAGATGTAACCAAAACTATGCCTAGCTGACTACTTGTTAAATGCAGAAACATGAGATTTACAAGAAAGGGTACAATCCAAGAGGTCAGACAGAAAACAGCAGTACCGGTAAACAGAACACAGGTGCTCAAGGTAATTCCAGTTAACTTCACAGCTGGGAGGGTACAAATTTATGTGCCTGTATAGGAAAAACCCCCAACCATATTGGAAATGTTTTTTAGCAGCAAAGCCAAAGAAACTGCATATTTCTCCACACAAACGACCTATAATTGTTGTAGAAAAAAACTGGAATAAAGTTTGATCCAATCAACTATCAAGATGAAGATTACAAAGCGAAACATGCATAGGAAAAATAGCAGAATGGAAAAACGCAAAAAGCCCAAAAGTCTCCATGGCGGTCAATACTGTCTCCTTTTGGTTTTCAAAGTACAGGTCAAGCAGTGGGAAAGGTCTCTGAGATCTTACCATGCCCTAACTCTGTCTGAGCATACGTGCCCACTACGGCATAGTTCTGTGCCAGAGGGAGCCACTTGTCTCTCTGCTCTTTTGTTGACTGCCTGCTGAGGGTGTCAGAGAACATGCTGCGATGCAATCTCATTGGATCGGACGAATATGGCAAGAAAGGCCTGAAATGGCAAGTGAGGTGAGGGTTTAGAGCGCTATGAATATCGGTGAAATTTTGACGTCGTTGAGGATCTTCAGGTCTCTTACATCTCATAGAGCTGCCAAGGTCTTCTTAACTTGCTAGTTTAGTCTTTTGAAAGCCTTATATCAGTACTCACAACGAAGATCAGTTCAAACCAAGATAAAGCACATTTAGGGGAAATATATATGAGGCAGCTTGCACAGGGTGCTGAGACTGGGTTGAAACATGTTAAAATTGTTTGAATTGTCTCAGCTATTAAGTACAAGCGTTTGAAGGAACGATTTTGATTTAAACATACACCATTAACTCAGATGTTTAAGGATGATGACTTTGACGTTTATGCTTAATGAAAACTACTTCCTTTCATATATATTAGTGGTAGCGCAATCAGTAGGGCAATTGACCGCTATTTGAGAGGTCCCGGTTTCGATCCTCAGCCTGGGCAAAATCTTATTTGCTTCCCTGTGCCCACCCAGCACTTGATGGGTAGCTGGGTCTCTTAGGACTCGGCAAAAGTATTGGCGGCGAGGAAAGCAATCGCAAACTACCTCACTATGCTGTGCACCTAAAAAAAATAAGGACTCTGCCCCTTGTTCCCTATTACTCGTCTCCAGTATGGAAAACTTTACTTTACTTCGCATATAATATACTTTGTAGGTTTCCATTCATATTACAGCTTAGCTTAGACTTTCCGTCAGGCATAGCTTACTTCAGTGCGGTGTTTAAGGATTGATATTTGTACTAGTAATTCGGTAGTGATTTTTGTATTAAAATTCTGAAATGACATGGCTGCTGGTTGACAGCTTTGATCATATTGTGGGTTGTCAAGTGTTTTGCTGGCAAAATGCAGCAGAAACACCATGATATATAGAGCTATTTTCTGAGTCCCTACTAAAAACAACTTTCTGCCAACAAAATAGGTTGAATCAAACAAGGCTTGACATTGATTACATGCAAAGAAAATTAGCTCCAGCCATCATAATTAAGTGTGCCTGTATAGGAAAAACTCAGTTGGAAATATTGTTTTTGCAAAAGAGCCAATCAAAGCAAAAGTTTCCACACAAAGTTACCTTTGATTGGTGCAATTTGATATAAAGTTTGATAAAATCTAGGCAAAGACCTCAAACAAAAATCAAACCGCCAAAAGAAAAGTTGCACCCTGTAAGTGAAGAGTGCTAAAAAACCCAATTTACGTACTGTATAGTTTTAACCAAAAGGGCAGTTGCATGATAAAACAAGTGAAAAAAAATTTAGAAAGTAAAGAGTCCAAACCTACAGCTATGGTGATAAGAGTGGTGGTTGGGTTGCCGAAATATGATTCTTCACGTACCCGGTCTTTAAAGTTCAGAAAAACATAGACCCAGCTACTTAGTTGATGTTTAAAAGGAGTCATATGGAAAATTTAAGGCTGAATATCAGACTGGAGATTGAGTGAAGAAGTTAAGATGGAAAGGAATGAAAATACACTGCACACAGAGCCGTGCAAGGGTGTTGTTGAAGTCCTGTCTGCATTTACAGGAGAGTAAAATTTTGATTTTAAAAAGAAAAAACAAAACATTGTGCCAACACATATATGATACCTTAAGTCCTAAATGTTCATGCGGCCTGTACAAATTTTTAAGCCTTAATGACACTCATTACGCTTTTTCAAACAGTTGCAAGACAAAAAACTTCTTACAGTAACAGTCATTTCTGTTCGCTGGTTCATTTATGATGATAGGTCTCTAACCAACATTATGTTTTTGCTTTGAAACTTACAAAAATACTTTTGTATATAATTTAATTTTCAATTCCGATTCAGATTTAGTGGGATGGGGGCGGGTTGTTTTTGTTTTACATTCTCACAGATTGGGAATATACACATGTATAGATATTAGCCTCTTGAATAAACACATGTACAGCATTTCTGAGTACATTACACACCAACAGCTGCCTTTTTGGTTTTGTGGAAAATAATGTATAGGCCAACATGTAATAGTTTCCATGAAAGACACAAGGATTAAGTAAAAAAGATAGTACCTGGCCGGCTATTTCACTATACATGTACATGCATATAACAGTAGAGGAAATAGGAACCTATAACCCAAGAGCCCAGAAGGAAATAGGTGAACAGGACACTTGTGCTTAAGGACTCTGTAATACCCATGAGCCCATATGGAAATAGTGTTAGATGGTGAAAAGAACACAAGTGCCCAAGGACTTTGTAACAGATAAAGGAAGGCTCTGTTAAGGGCAGGCAGGTCTGGTCTTACCATGCCCTAACTCAGTCTGAGCATATGTGCCCAATATAGCAAAGTTCTGGGCAAGAGGGATCCACTTGTGTTTCTGCTCCTTGGTTCCCAGTCTGCTGAGCGTGTCAGAGAACATGCTCCGGTGAAGTCCAGTCGGATCAGGGGAATCCCCAAAATACGGTCTGAAATGGCAAGTTGGAGTTAATGAAAGATGAACTCCAATGCTGTTGAGAATCTCGGTATCCCACGACACCCCACTATGGATAACATGCACGGCTTAAGGTCTGACAAGAGCCTCTCAAGATCATTTCTTTGGTCTTTCAAAGGATAGTATCAGCAGCTAAAACCAAAATGTTTATTTCCAGAAGAGACTCCTTTTGAAAAATACTGTCTGGAGAGCAAAAAAAACTTGATGACAGCCAATGGAGAGATGGTAGAGGCATATTTGTGTTTTTAGCTGAAGTCATTACAAATCGCTGTGCCAAAGTGAAGGCTAATCTCAGAGAAAACCATACCAAGAAGATAAAATAAAAAACACCATGGGTACCAACATGAAGCCTCTGCTTAAACAAAACCATACCAGGAAGATAAAATCAAAAACACCAACATGAAGCCTATGCTTAAACAAAACCATACCAGGAAGACAAAATCAAAAACACCAACATGAAGCCTATGCTTAAACAAAACCATANNNNATACCAGGAAGATAAAATCAAAAACACCAACATGAAGCCTATGCTTCAACAAAACCATACCAGGAAGATAAAATAAAAAACACCATGGGTACCAACATGAAGCCTCTGCTTAAACAAAACCATACCAGGAAGATAAAATAAAAAACACCAACATGAAGCCTATGCTTAAACAAAACCATACCAGGAAGATAAAATCAAAAACACCAGAGTGAATTTTTTTTATCTTACCATTTAAAAACATTCTTTCATTCATTCAATGTTCTACCACATACCTCTGGCCCCTATCTATTTTTCTTTTTTTTTTCCATGATCCTTTCTACAGGGACACTATTTATTTCTTATAACCTAGATTTTTTATTTATGTATTTTGTTGTAACTTATATTCTATGTTGTTAATGATATCAATATTACTGCTTTTACTGTCCACTTGTGGAACTGTTTCATTTTTTTTTAAATTTTTTTTTTTTTTTTTTTTTT
>BMAT01010078.1:13590-34669 GCA_019649035.1 Elysia marginata | reverse complement strand
GAGAGAGAGAGAGAGAAAGAGAGAGAGAGGGTAGATGTTGTAAGTGAAGGATCTAGAAGAAAAGAAAATTAGATAAAAAAGAGACAAGAGTAGAAGAGGCATGTAAACTGTTGTAGTATTTTTTATTTATTTTTCTTACAAGTATACCGTCAACAATAAAGGCTGCTAGCAAAGTGACTTCTCAATACGAGCTTTGTGTTATCTAGCCCGTGCCTGGTGTAACGCAGAGTTTTATGTAAGAGCATCGCCCCCGAGAAAGCCGTGGTCTGTATTGGATCCATTGGCCTAGACCGAACTTTAGATCTAGTCTAGTCTAGTCTCGACCGATGGATCAATTCTTGGAGAAAATTAAGCTTAGCTGCAATGATGAGCGAGTTGGAGGGGAGGAGAGAAAGAAAGTGTGGAGCGAGAAGGAATGAGAGGGGAAAGCTAATATTGTTCGTTTCCACGAATTGTAAAGTCAAAAAAGAGACAAAAAGGGATGGTAGTGACATTAAGTGTATTATTCAGTACCTTCAGAAATATGGTTTCCAAAACAAAACAAAACATGCTGATTGAGGGAAAGTTAGAAAGAGAGAAGAAATTGTGGCTAAGACACATTCATAAAAGAACTGAGGTTGACAGAAAGAAGAGACGAGTGTGTGCAATCGAGTTTTTAGTTTCAATAAATGTCATTATAGACTTGTGGAAATTGTCGAAAATAGACTCTGTACGTACATATAGTTATAATGATTTCCGAAAGAAAACAACACATTGCAGAACTACAGTGTGTCAACGCTTGGCACTGTTAAGTAATTCTTGACCAAAATCGAATCTTTGGAAAGTACAGTATGATTGTCAAACATTCTAAGTGGTGTACAATGTTATTTGCTGGATACATATGTCTCTATTTTTTGTATCAATTTAATTCCGACTAATCATTTTAAAAACAAGTCTGAAATTATTTGGTATAAAAAGTCTGTAAAGAACAACAACAACAACAACAACAACAACAATAATGTTTTACCGTCAAAGACTTTAAAAATGTTACACCAAATTAGAATTCAGAGCAAATTCAACATTTCTTTTAAACCATGACTAAATACCTTGGAATACCATTGCAAAAATCCTTGAATGTCTGGTGACTACCTTTCAAAGCTTTCACTTGACAGAGTAGACTTGAATTTGTTTTGCTAGAATCGCACAGAAATGCTTAGTTTTCCACTGACAAAAATTGTGCTCATGTAAAACTAAATAGAATTAATAGAAAAAGGAAAAACCACTTCCAGACATACGAGTGTTTTACACGTCCAGTTAAATGTATGAAAACTACTTATTTTTCTAAAAGTGTATGGGTTTTAGGGCCGAAGGTATTTAAACCTAGTTGATTATGATAAAAATTGTATCTTTTACTTTGAGCTTGTTTTGTAATTATCGCAAAACCAACAGAATGCATATTACAATAGACTGGATTTCTCAAACATTCATAAGGATAGATCTTAGCATTTTTGTTTACGTTCATGGCCTCATCTCTCATTGTTAAGATAACAAAGTAAAAATACTTCTCTATTTCAAAAGAAATTTGATACTGCATGAAAATAATAAAATTTGAATGCATACAAAGACTTTATACCACGTACTTGAGATTAACATCGTATAATCATAATAAACCTAAGGTTGGTTTACGTAGTAAAGAAGCACCAATGACTGGTGTCAGAATGTTTTTTTTTTACCTTAATAACCTTTGCGTTTGTAGAACAAACATCCCAGAGAATAATATATATGTACCTAGGATGGAAAATTTGACTTTGGGCAAACAGCTCAAGAGTTAGACGCCAAATCCAATCCTCGTATTAAATTGGGGATACAGAAACCCGAAGGA
Source organism: Elysia marginata (assembly GCA_019649035.1). Classification (NCBI taxonomy): domain Eukaryota; kingdom Metazoa; phylum Mollusca; class Gastropoda; family Plakobranchidae; genus Elysia; species Elysia marginata. The sequence goes on along the minus strand of BMAT01010078.1, from coordinate 32,808 downwards.
TATCTAAATTTAGATCACACAGACACTTGTCTTTTCAAAATTGGATTAGGTGGAAACCAGCGAAATTCGTTTTATTAAATCTTTAATCTTTATGCCCACTTCTTAAGTTGCGGTACATGCTCCTAATAAATCAACCACAAATCAAATCAGTACGTGGGTTTTATTTTAAACTTCGACTTCTTTTAAATTCAAAACTTCACAGAAACTAAGGTATGTTATTTTGACTAAGGGAGGAGAAAGAGAGAAAATGGGAGTGAGAGATGAAAAGAAAAAGCGGGAGAAAAAAAAATTAAAAGTGATACAGAAATGGAACATGAGCGTTAGTGTTACAAGATTAAGAGAAAGTGTAATATATAGAAACGGGTGGAGAGAATGAGCTATAGAGAGGGGAAAAAATAATGGAAGAGGAATAGGTGGTTGGTGAAAGGCGAGTCCACGTGGCTTTATTGGCAGGATGAACAAATAAACCGAGGAAGAGGGAAATGGAGAAAGGCTGTGCAAAGAAAAACAGCAACAAGAGAAGAAGAGAGGATGTCTAAGGAGAAAACCCCTCCAGTTGTTGCATGTCAGGGTAGATGGATGCATTTTGAACGAGGAGAAAACAGTATTTCGTTTTTTTTCCTTTCCAAGAAATCGCTCAGTTTGCGATAGCTCTTGTCTAAGATCCGTTCAAGATTTCATCATAAATGTTTGCGCTGCACTCTGTTCCTAGATCGTTTTGTATTTTTTCCTGTTGACGAAAAAGTATACGTGGCCAGATGATCTACATTAATTTTGTGTTGCGCTCCCACAAAATGCGGCGACGACCAATTCAAGAAAATGAGCATTTTCGAGTTCTTGGTCAAATTCTTTGTCAAAATTCTTTTGGTATAAATTTGTAAGCTCATGAGGTTTTTCATAGTAATCATTTCTGTGACCATAAACATGTAAAATGTAATTTATAGGCTGGTAGAATACGCTAATGCCCTTTTGGCTGTTAAAATGTGAAAATTTAAAGTCTAATTTTCTCCATATGTTTTAAAAACTAGGCCACTTGGATATAATGTTTTTCAAGTGCAATAGCTCAGGGCCTGATAAAGATATCAAAATAAAGCTTCCATTAGGTTGAAGAGCTTTTAAGAGCCTTTTCATTTATGTATAAAACTCCATATCACAAATTTCCGTTTGCAAAATTCTTTTGTGAGACTCTTATACATAATTATATTATGGTACATCTCGTACCGATAAATTTTAAGTTAAAAAAACAAAGCCTGAAAATCCACAATTGCCCTTCTTTTTGCACTTTACAAAAAATATACTTTGTTCACTTCCACAAACAAGTTTCTTGATGGGTCTCTAAATTCTAGTCACTTAAATGGTAGTCAATATTTTGCATGTTTCAACAATTTACGTCATGCCTCAAAACCTACTTGTATATAGATGCGCACGTTTTTACAACTTTTATTGCAGGGTTTTTAAGCACGGAAGAAGTATCAGCTATGGGAAATTACGCCCTCATGGATATAACCCAAGCGTTGCTATGGTTACGCGAAAACATAGCCAGCTTCAACGGAGACCCACAGAAAGTGACCCTCTTCGGACACGGGCATGGGTCTGCCATCGTCAATCTTCTCATGCTATCACCGTTTGTCATGGGTGAGACTACGCTCTTTCCTTTCTCATTCTTTTCATCTTCTGCATTTTGTTGTGACTATAAAGAGGAGAATTCTATTTTTCTTGTTGATATTATTTTCTCCACTTTGAAATGTGTTTTAACTTAACGCTTTATAAAGTTTTTTCAATCGCAACTTTTGTATCACCAAAGACATGTTGATTTTATCGATTTTGGTTTTGTACAATTAATTTATTGTGCTCGGCCTTGTTGGTTTATATCAGTCATTGCCACAAGATTTTATAACTTCACATATTTACCATTTTGTGTAATTTCAGCATGGCTTTCTATACTCCGGTGTTTTAGACATTAACTTTCAAATTTCATTATAACTATATTCAGATTTTCAGATTCACTCTAAACAAAATCCTCTGAACTGGTGCCTATGTCATTTAGAGTTTACACTTTTTAAAGATTACTGGGGTATCGTGGCGGAGTAGTTAGCGCGTCGGACTCGAGATCTGGAGGTCGCGGGTTCGATTCCCGACCGTGCCATGTTGCAATTACCTTGGGAAAGCAATTTACCCTAACTTTTCCCAGTCCACCCACCTGTAAAATGGGTACCCAGCTACAGGATTCAAAATAATGTACTGGTCTGCTGGAGCATTAGTGGCCGCTGCTCTGTGGCGACACAGTTACGCTGAGTAACGAATACAAATTTCCCGAAAGGGATTAATATAGTGTACAAAAATATAAATTTATTTGAACTTCTGCTATACAAGACAAGACACTTATTCATCCATTATTAGAAATTCAGTATGGACAATGACGATGTAATAAATGACTTACAAAGTCAGAGATGAGGGTTTTGTATTGAGTATTTCATGCAACTTAATTGAAAAATGCGTTCTGTAGAGGATCGGACTTGAGCAGTTGGCTTTATGTAGTTGTGTGGTGTATCTGTCAGAACTACCATTATTACAGCATTTTAACTAGTATTAGACACACATCTATATAAAAAACCGATTGCTGATCGTAGATGTTTAAAATAGTTGTTTGAACTTGAAGCCTTGAGATCAGGCTTTGGCATCTCGATGTTTCCTCGTTAGCCAGGACGAGATTTGGATCTTAATGCGAGTACTAAACATTTTCTACTAAGACCTCTCGCTGGGGCTTCGGCTTTTTGTCCGAGACCGCCGCTGAGTTGGATACACTAATGTAAGTGCTTTTATCCTTTTGTGATTGGATGAAGCAAATGGTTTTTCATACTCTGTCATTGTCAATTACGCCAATTGGTCAATGGACTCACTAGCGCTCAATCTCTGCCGGTCTTTTTGTTTCTGTTCTGCGTGGCGGGTCAGGCAATCTTTCTCTAGCAAAACCCTGTCGAGCAGACAAATAGGGGCTCCAACTTATTTGAGTTATAAGGTCTTTCGAAAAAAACAAACAACTCAACGGAATATACGTTTTTGGGCCTTAACCCTCAGAAGGCCACCTATGGGAAAATCGAATTTTTTTTTTCTGATAACAATATATTTGTTTAAAAGTTCTTTTCTCTGGATATCTTTACATTTTTATTATGAAGTTTGGTTTTCTACTAAAAAATGGTTAAACTTTATGATGAAGCATAAACAAGCTCATAATTACCCAAAATGAATTTAAAAAACAAGGAAAAGTCATGTTATTCTACCAAAGTGTCTAAAATGGTTGGCCTTCTCAGAGTTAAGGGCCTTTGAGCCATTTGGAAAAGAGGCCACCAGTGTGTAACAGTTTTATCTTAAGTAAGACAAACTGTTGTATTATTTTTTTATCGAAGTTATCATTCGAAAAATTTAAACCACTGTGCGACACCACAGAAAGTTTTTTTTTACGAGTTTATCTAAATGTTTTCAAAAAGAAGAAAAATCAGATTGTGCAGCAGTCAAAAATACTTGCATTGAACTAAGCAAGCTATGTGTAAAATTTGGTAGGTATTTAGCAAGTGTACGAATAAATTGAAGACTAGAATCGGGTGCCGGGGAGTGGGGGGGGAGGCTTTGAATGCTTTGAGTGCCCACGCCTACCCTTGGAACTACACTTTTTAAACTGACGAGCGCATGAAGAAACTATTATGCTTGAATGGCATCTTCATGTCTATACTTGAACAGCCACGTCCAAAATGTAAATTGTAGGAACGCAAAAAAAAAATACGAATAAATAATGGCATACGTAAAAAAAACCACGAATAATAAACACGTATTTGCGTTCTGCAACTTATCGATGAAACAGGGTCATCTATTTGAAAATAAAAGAAATTTACTATCAACTGTTGATCGTTGTAAAAGTGATTAATACTAAACCTGCGTGGAAGAATTCTTTAAATCTACTGTAGAGTTTTATATTCAATTGGTACATTCATGATGTAGGGACAAAAAAATCATAGAGTTTTGTTTCAAATCTCTTAAAACATACATGTCTCCTCAGAGGGAAAAGCCAACTTCTTCCACCGCGCCATCCTTCAGAGCGGCTCTGCCTTGGCGACCTGGGCGGTGTCTTACGACCCGAGCTGGTGTACCCAGCGCCTGGCCCTAAGCGTCAACTGCTCGCGTCACGTGACCAACACCAACGCCCTTGTGGAATGTCTCCGAGAACGGTCTTATGAAGAACTTGTCAATGCGCCGGCCCAGGAGCCAAAGTATTACTCCTGTTTCGCTCCCTCTGTTGACCAGTACACCATGCTGCCTGTCGAAGTCCGTAAACTTCTTCAGAAGAAGAGATCAAAGTTCGCTCAGGTCCCCGTCATGTTCGGCATCACAAAGAACGAGGCGTATTCTTACCTCAAGCCGCAGGAGGCCCGGCAAGGACTTAGCAAAGCCAGGAAAACCCAGATCCTGAGGACCTACGTCCAAAACGTGTTTCGGTACCACAGGCAGAAGATCTACGAAATACTGGACCACCACTACACCGACTGGTCTCACGAGTCAGACCCGATAAGCAACAGAAACAACGTCCTCGAGCTCATCAGCGACGGCCAGTACGTGGCGCCGTTAGTGGAGATGGCGGACTTCCACGCGGAGACGGCAGATACGTATCTGTATTCGTTTTCTCACTCCACACAGTCAGCGGGGCTTGGCGAGGCTGAGGATATTCAAGGTGATAGTTTTGTTCTTTGCTTTGGTGAAGTCGTTTGTTATCAAGTTAATTTCATCTTTTCGTTTTCACTATTTTTTTTTTTTAAATTTCTTCTCGGGGGTGATGTTGATAAAGCCATTGGTTATCAACTTGATTACATCTTTTCGTTTTAACTTTTTTTTTAAAACTTTCTTCTCGCGGGTGATGTTGATAAAGGCACACAAGTTTAAACAGGTCCATGGTGTAGCTTTCCGTTTGTTTGGTTCTTTTTTTTACTCTCGCTCTCTATAGCTATATAATTGTATCTTTTGATATACCAATCTACCAAACTATCAATCTATCCATGTATCTAGATCTATCGATTTTAACAGTCTATAAGAATATCTATTTACTCTCAATCAATTTATTCATATTGATCTTAATCTTTTGGTCTGATCATTTACCTGTCGAAATCACTGTCATTATAATTTTCTACTTAAATTCATCTAAATAGCTATCTTATTATCTGTCCGCCTTTCTGTCTATTTACCTATATATCTATTGCTATTTCTGTCTGTCTATCAATACATCTATATATCCATATGTCTACCTTTTTATCTGTATACCTATGTATCTATCAATCTTTATGCCTGTATATTGGTATATGGATCAGCGAGGCACTTTTTCTGTTTAAGTATCATTCTCTTTGTTTCATTATCGGTCTTCCTACTCTTTTTTTTTGTGTGTGTGTTTTCGGACATGTCTGTCTCTCTGTTTTAATTTTTCATTAATCTCTAAGTTTGAGTCATGGGCTGCTTTTGTTTTCTGTTAAGACAGTTCAACTATCTTTGCGCCCCCTCGTCAATTCTGTTGTTTTTATGTGGAAATGTCACGCACTTTCTGAGTGCTCTTTGGGTTAGCCAGTGCTTGAGTCAGTCTGCTCCTTATACTTTTTCGCAATGAATCTTTTTGTAAAACCAGATTTTTTTTTACATGGTTATTTTTTGCTATTTGTTTTCAGAATTTCTTCTCCTTTTCGACTGCTTTTCCGTTTTGCGTGTATATCATGAACATTTTTTTACCTTTTCTTGTTAATCTTGGTAATGACTCAGTCTTCGTTTATTGTAACGTTTAACTTGAGTAAAGAACTTTCATTTATTTTACTTTAAGGGTTTTTAAAAATAACGTCAAAAGGATTACATGAACAGAATGGATGATAAATGGATGATTGTCAACAAAGGTTATAGTCTGCTTTGTTTTTTGATGTTTTTATTTTCTTTTAATTTTTGTTGTTGTTTAGTTCTTGAGATCTTTCTTTGTTAAGATTTTTGTTGTTTTTTTTTTAATTTAATTTGTTTTTATGGGGTGTCTTTTTCGGCGTCGTTGTATCATTTTGTCTAGTTGAGTAGGCTCATGAAAGTTAAGCACAACTTTTCACTCCCTTTTTTCTGTTTGGCAAGTGTTTCTCATTTTCTTTGTCTATTTGCATGTATGTCTTTCTGCTTGCATGTCTGTTAGTTCCTCTCTCTCGATCTCTCTCTATCTATCTATCTCTCATTCTCACTCTTTCTCTCACAAACACACAGTCTGTTTGTCTTTCTCTTACTTTCTCTCGGTGTCTCGTGTATCTGTTATTTTAGCGGCACATGTCTGTTATGAACATTAATTTTTGTCTTTCTTTCTCTCTTTAATTCTGTGACACAGAACACTTTACCTACATCATCTCTAAATCATTTCAGGGATCCACGGGGATGAACTCCCGTATGTGTTCGGATCTCCCCTAGTGAACGGGTCATCTCCCTTTCCCGCATCCTTTACTGATGCAGAAAGACTGCTAAGCGAGACCATGATGACCTACTGGACAAATTTTGCGAAGTCCGGGTAGGTTGTTTCTTTTCTTATTCTGTTACAGTCCATAATTTTATGAAGACAATGGTAAAACACGTACAATGCAGTTTCTATGTGTTTCATGGGGCATTCTATGCGAAAGTAAACAATAGCGGGGAACATGAAAAAGGGTGATGTGGAAGAGAGAGGGAAGAAGATAAAAAAGTGGAAGAAGAAGAAGAAGAAGAAGAAGAAGAAGAAGAAGAAGAAGAAGAAGAAGAAGAAGAAGAAGAAGAAGAAGAAGAACCTGAAAAAGAACAAAAACAAGAACAAGAACAAGAAGAACGAGAAGAAAACAAAGAAAAAAAAACAACAAGAAGTAAAAGAACGAGAAGAAGATAAAAAAGAAGGAGATCAAGAACAATAAAAAGAAAAAGCAGAAGCAGCGATCTCCGCGAAGAAGAAAGGCAAAATAGTTATAGGACATGTAAGGAGAGTAAAAAAAAATTAGTCTTTCCAATCACAACTTTTACTTTCCTCGTTTGCATTGTCCCTTCTATGGAAAACCTTTAGTTTTAACAACACTTTTTTTCATAAAATTTAAATGACTTTGTTTAGAAATGAATTTTTATAATTATTACTTTCCGAAAGAATAAACTGAACAGTGGTTGACGGCAATGACCTGGTATGATGTCTAAACGAAGGCAACAAGTCAGATAAAATGGAGAAAAATCGTGACTTTTTTATCGCATTTTGCTTGAGGAGGGAAGAGAGGGTGTTTATATATCTGCTATTTCATTACTTTATATGAGCAGATTGAAGTCTCTCATTATAGAAATCAGTCTTTTGAGTTTTCGGTATTGTTAAGGTCGGTTTAAAGAAAATCTCTCCAATGCTTGAAGAACTAAACTGGGCGAACCGATTTTTCCAATAATTTCTCTAAATCGCTCACAGATGTTATTGTGTCTTGAAACTCAGCGGAAGTCACGGTTTAAGTCATGCGTGAAAGACATTTAGAAATCAAACCCACGACAATTAGTTAGTTGGAAGAAAAAAATGGTTGTTAGCAGATTTTAAGTCTTCAGTTGGGATATGAAGAAAGCGTCAGAGGATAAAGGACAGAAAAAAAGGGGTTTAAGCGTAGTGAGATAAAAGAGCTTGATGGAAGAAATTTAGGGTCGTCGAGTATAAATCTAAAACATTTTTAAAAGGTTTTATACGCCCAATCTGGTTCATGAATTTTAAGCTTTTAGTCTAGTACCAGCAGAGAATCATCTTTGATAGTGCTGAAACTTCAAAGGTTGCAAGTAATTTAAATAATTAAATTAAAAAAAAACAGTTGTAGAAATAATTATATGAGGTCCTTTATCCTCTGACGCTTTCATACCAATACTCATTCATAATGTCATAATATATAATTCAAGAAATTTCACTCAGGATGAAAATTAAGGACAACAAAAGCTTTTGCTTTTGAAATTTTGTTTGTGTTTGGACAATTAGGTTTTAGAATTTCTTAAAAAAGAGGAGTCTTTTTTAAGACTCTTGTAATCTCATCACAGCTGAACCACAAAGCATAATTATTATTATCTACAGCGGAAGAAAATGGGAAACGAGATTTTAAAAACAAAAATTATACGTAAACCTGACGGATGCCTTTTATTGAATATTTTCTTTCAGAAATCCGAATGAACCGCGTAACCGAACCTCGTTTCAGAGAAATGAACGACACCGAAGATCTGTGAACTTGAAGTGGCCAAAGTATGAAGCTGAGACCAAAGAGTACATGTCGATCAGTATGTAATAATTTGTAATGTTTTGCATCAATTTTTTTTTATAAATTTAATGCTTCAATGTTTTCCAACTAGCGTATACAAATCTGAAAAAGTTTGACAGAAAGATAGAGAGAAAGAGAGTGTTTGTGTGTGTGTTGGGGGGGAGACAAGGGAGGAGGGGGGGATAGAAGTACATTGAGATATCCCAGAGTCCACGTGCGGCAGTTTCTCTTATAGAGGGCACTGCTCAGTTTTTTTTAATCTAAACAGCTTTCAAAATTAATAAATTAGAGCACTTAAGAGTTTTCTTATCCTTAAAGCAGCCCTTATCAAATAGAGGACATGTTATAACTAAAACTTGCCCTTCGTTTCATATACTTTTTTGTTTATCAAGCTTAAAAAAAAAGACACGGTAAATCGTGTAGATTGTCTTTGGCGATCAAAATAAACCATATTGGGTAAGGAAGTCTACCAGATGTTTGATAATAGTTATGAATATTCGGAGTGATTCTAAAAATATTAAGAATTTACTCAAGAAAGGTTCCAGATACATGTGTTTTTGTTAGCACTTCTTCAAGTGTTCAACGTATTATGATAGTTCAAAATACTTAAAGCTGTTGTTCATTTACTATGTTTTCTTGTTCTTTTTTAAAACGCTTCTCTTACTCAAACAGGCCCACGACCTTCCGTGCAACATCATTACAGGGCAGAAAAGCTGGCGCTGTGGCTAAATTTGATCCCAAAAATCGACAAAGATGATGGGTCAGAGAAGGGCTCCCACCAGCTAGACAACTCGGACAATTCATCCACATTTGATGACTATCAGAAGCTGCTGAGTTCCAATCTGGACAACACAATCTTCCCGTCACCACCGCCCATGCCCCCAGTCAGCCCTACACCATCTGACCGTTCCACAACACAGGGCAAAGGTCATCATGGAGGTATCACCAGCCAAGACGGGTCTCCTGTAGGCCATAGGCCGGGAGCCGGGAGAAGGGGCGAGCCGAGTGTAGACAACCCACAACATCCTAAGTTCAGCGGAGACTCCAACAACCCTGTGGTAACCCCAGAGGTTGATGGCGCGGGCGCTAGTGGCATCACTAAAGACCCTGCCGACTCTGACGGTAAAGCTGCCGAGACTGGAAAGGCATCAACGTCTGGTGTTCCTCTCAGCATGGTGGTCGCCATCGGAGGCTCTTTGCTTCTCATCAACCTGCTGATCTTTGCAGGGCTTTGCTACCAAAGGGAACGAATCCGGAAAATGCGGCGTTTGGAAAAACCGGTGCTCCCTCCTCCTGAGTTGGATTATGACGAGGACGAGGAACATGGAGCTGCAGCAGAGCTCGTCCCTGCTAATCATCACAACTCGCACAAGATGCTGGCAGGCGCTGGTACTGTATCAGCGAACGGGTCTCCCTCTACAGCCGCGCGCAGGACGACCGCCTCACTGGCGTCGGCCGGGGCAGGTCCGGAGTGTATGAGCCTCATCTCGGCCGGCGGGTCCTCCTCGGGTGGAGGACATCATCACCGCGGGCCGTCGCCTCACAGGTCCAACGGTGGTTACCATCAGCACGGCAACACGCACGTGCATAATCCAAGTCCACAGCCTTTCGGTGACGATATCAAAGAAATCGGGGCCGGGTCAGGAGGACCAAGTAGGCGGAGTATGCCTTACATGACTAGAGGGACCCCGCCCCGTCTCTCATCTATAGATAGCAGCAGTAGCAGTGCTGTAGGCAGTGGAGGAGGAGGAGGAGGAGGCGTTTCAGAAGTAGGAGGAGGAAGAAGTTTTGTGCCTGTAACATCTGGGGCCTATAGCACGGTGCCCACCCATGCTTCATCGCCAGTCCATAGACCTCAGTCTAGCGTGTCACCGCCCCCTTACACGGGTGTTGGTGAGAGTGGGAACCTCGGGGGAGGGAGTAGGATTTCAGATGCAGCCGGTCTAAGTGGCACGGGAACTTATGTCAACAGCCAAATACACCCTGCTACTATATCAGAAGTGATTGTGAATCATAAACCCGCTGATATCCACTCGCGCGTTGTTCCTTCTATGGCAGGTTCACACTTGACCGGGAGTGGCAATGGGCATGGCGGGGCCAGAACGGGGCCGCTCCCCATGACGACGTTTGGTGTCGGTGCTGGCAGTGGCTTGGCTGGTCAGGGTAGACCTGGTCTTAGCTCCAGCCTCAGTGACAGAAGTTCTCCAGGGGTCCCCAGTGAGGCATGCAGCAATACAAGCACGCCGGCCGCTATCGGTAGCAGCAGTAGCGGTGCTGGGGGCGGGGCCGGTTCTGATCCTGTCTACAAGAAGATTAATAAGTCCGGCCAAAATAATGCAGTTACCATCGTGTAACGAAACATAGCTGTTTATTCATTCTTTGCTGTCCTAGAGAGAGAGAGGGGGGAGAGAGAGAGAGAGAGAGAGAGAGAGAGAGAGAGAGAGAGAGAAAGAGATAGAGAATGTATGTGTGTCTCGGTAGAAGCGGCTGAAAATATTTGCTGCGCGTGTTATGAGTATTTTGACCTAAGTGGACAGTGCATCATTATGTTTATTGGGGGGACTACGTTGTTATTTGTAAATGGGACAATTTGGATAACGTTCAACTTGAATAATTATTACGTCAAACAGTGTACTGCCGAAATAGCATAACTGTGTTTCATTCATTTGACAACGTAGCAACATACTTTTTTTTCTGAAAATACTATAGACTATAATATACGAGGGTTGTCTGGAAAGTAGAACTAAAACTGCCATTAATTCAACAATTAGTTTTGTAGGGGGGGGGGGCTTTAGTTAAAACCTACTTTTGTTATTCGGATTGTTTGTTGTATTACAACGAATATCTACGCACTTCTGCCAACTGGAGACCGGAGAAAAGTTAATCTCGCTAATAAATATTGTGTAAAGCTTTAAGAACCGATTTAGCGCTTCTTCAGTAGGAACTTCGTCATATAGAAGTTTCTTTTCTCTGACAAAGCAAGTGAGAGTCAGAGTGTCAGGACGCGATTAGTAAGTGTATCTTAGTCTACCCAACCAACCGGTAACCTGGCGAAGTGAGGCGATGAATTCTCCCTGTGCTGAAGAACAAGACTCTTCTTGTCAAAAGTTAAGCGAGTTTTTACTCTGCACAGCTGCTTTGGGTTTTTTTAATAGAGTTACTTAAACATCCCACAAAAATGGGCTGCTTTATTGCATCGTCTTTTGGGGAAAATATCCTAGAAAATAATAGCTTACCTGACACAGTATACAGTAGTAGTCAATTCAAAATCTGATTTCTGCATTGAGCGTCTTGGCAGGTGAGGGCGATGGATGATTTTTCGTCATTATAAGGTTTTGGTATTTCGATACATGTGCCGTGGCTATGATTTACACCATTATTTTATTATTAAAAGCCTAGAGATCACTGATAGAAATCACCTACCTGCAATAATAAAGCGCCATCTTCTGGAGACGAGTTCGAAGTTGACACAATTCACTGAAAAAGTTTATTGTTAGTTCTCAAAACTAGAAGCAAAATTTTTTTAGAAAGTCTATCTATTTTCTTGCATTCCAGCCCCGCTGTAGTACGTGCAAATACGTTTTTGTCTTTTTCCTAAACATTATGGCAATGAATTCTTGGTCTTATTATCATTAAATTGAAGTTATTAAAATTGCCAAGCATCTAGTTGGTCACGAAACATTATTTTTAGTCACTGTTAACTAAATGAAGTTTACGTTTTTCTGCTACAGTGTTTTTTTGCTTCAGGGTAGTACCCTGGGCATAGCTATAAATCATCGAAGCTAAAAACAAACATTGACCCAATTTTTTTAAAATATAAAAGCATAATAAAGCTGTATTTTGTGTGTGAGTTTGAATGGGTATAGGAGACGTGAAAACAAAAGTGCTTAAATTTGTTCGATTCTTGTTTCATCCTTGTCATCTTCTCAGTGAACGAGGATCTTTTACTTAATGAACGTTTTGTATGTCGTGCTATCAGTACTGAGAAGACTGACATTAAATTTTGATTTTGTATTTTTTTAACTGGTACAGAATGTTGTAGGATGAACGTTCTCTCTCTCCAGCAAATACTACTATGACTATGACCGGCTTTTGAAACGTCTACTATATACTCCGTCCCTCTGTGCTGCAGTCCAGTACAGAAAATAATTTATACGCTACAATAGTGACTGCTGAACTGTCGGCATCTATCTATTATTCAGAGTCCTACTGTGTATAAGCGCACCAATCGCTCAGCAATACTGTTACAAGAGTTCTCCTTCCGTCTCTAGCTTACGANNNGGAGGAAACACGACACAACGATTTTTCATATTTATACAGACTTCATAAATTCTATGTGATTGGTGGTAATCTTACTTGTTTCCATATCTCCTGCCAAGTCTCTTTTACTCTTGCAAAGGACGCGGTGATCCGTTTGTTGATATATTGTTAATGATAACAGTGGTTTCCTAATGTTTTTTATTCCCCCAATACGCATCGTGAGGCTCAAATTATGTATTTTTTTGCAGAAATATTCAATATAATTTATATTAAGCATGAAAAAAAATTGATCACACTTTGAGTTTTAGAAATATATTTTGTCAGGCATGTATTTTTTGTGTTCAATATATAAAGGGGGATAATTGCAGTATTTTCGGTCGAAACGTTGTGTCCAAATTAATTAATATGGCTTGTCAACGGAACATTTGAGCTTACTCTTAATCGGTCGCTCAGATTTTACCTCATCTCAGGGCCCGAAAGATATCGTATCCATAATTCAATGTAAGTTAGGTGTGTTAGGATGAATGAGGGATGATATGTGTTTTCTGTGAGAGTATTGGGTATTTTAGTGTACGTTCCGGCATGTGCTTGAGCCAAAAGGCAAGGCGATTGGAGAAACTGGGAAACAAATGGGACATCTCTGTATTGAGCCAAGTAACTCCACTTGAATTTTCGAAACTAATTTTTCTTTTGTTCATGATGGCCTAGATATTGGTTATAATGCTGCTTGATAACATATTTTATTATTCTAAAGCTAATGTTATAAAATTTTTTACTAACGAATGATGATTTGTACATAATTATCATGTATTAAGACAATTGAATAATTCATAATGATGCTATAATGACGAGCTCTCTCATTCATTAATTTCACAACATATCTTCTATACGAAGCAGTAGAAAGCAAACCTAGCATTCAAAAAAAAAAAGGAAAGAAAAAGGCAATAGTTGCACTCATTTTTATGTAACTGATGTTCAAATAAGTATTACAACTATTGGTAATATTTCAGTTGTTGTGACAGTATTGGCTTGTAATGATGTCGTGGTCTAGTCAGCGGTTAGAGGGTCGACTACCACATCAAGAGGTCCTGTTTTGAGTCCTGCGTTAGCAGATCGAAATTCAATACTTGGAAAAGGCTCATAAAGCTATACCTATCGGCTCACCGAGCTATCAGTACAACACTGAAGTAACTTGTCATTTGGCTAAACCATCTCCCCACTTTGAGCAAAACGATGGTCCTATAGCAAGTTATTGTTTGGAAATGGACACCCATTAAGCCTTTGAAAACCACTATGAGTACTTCGTAAAAAAAATTAACAAAGTAAAGTGAAAATAAAAGCGTCTTTTTGCTAATAGCGCCTAATTTTTAAAAAAAACCTAAGAATTTAATTTTTTTTTCTGAACTCACAGAACCAGAGGCAGTTCAAACACATCAGTCAAGCACACTGACAAGATTTTCGCTTAACGCCTTAGGAAAGGGAGGCAATAATTTTTTTTTAAAAAGTCTATTATATTTCGGACTAAAGGCCGACATGTCAAAGCGGGACTCGAACCCCACGCCTCCCGGTCCTAGAGCTGATTGTCTACCACAAGACCGCGACGCCACACAAACTCGACCAACTATGGAAACTAAGCGTCTGGCATCAATTCTGCTTAAATAATTATGATATGCTAAGAGCGTTATGGTGTGACAGCATCTCATCTTTCTCTAGACTTTTATTATTATTATTATTATTATTATTATTATTATTATTATTATTATTATTATTATTATTATTATTATTATGTTTTTGGTTGCAAAGAGCAAATATCTGTGATTCTTACTAGGTAGTTAAGAATTACAAACTCTTAAAATACGAACCGACTCTTCGTGCAGCCCTAGTTTCACTTTCACAATTATTACTATATTTTTTTGTTATTCCTTTTCTACAACTTCAACAGTTTTTATAGAAAATATACTGTTCGGTATGAGTTATATCCTATTACTATGGGCTGTAATGCTATTTAGCTGCTTGGTGTGCCCTTGCCTCTTTCTTTTTTGGAGACTCGTTTCTTATAATCTGAGTGACATTTTAATTTTGATCCGTAGTAGAGGACGCTGTTTTGCAACTCTGCAAATGTGCATACCTTGTGAAGAAAATTATGTATGAGAAAGATTTCGATGTCTTATTGTGCAAATGTGCATACCTTGTGAAGAAAATTATGTATGAGAAAGATTTCGATGTCTTATTTCTTTTTATTTTAGCCTACAATGTTTTATCATAATATGCAAAATACTTTCCAATCTTTTTGTTTTTTTCAATTGCGCTGAAATCTATTTTCCCAGTATTCTACAAAATCATGTTGGAACTAGGTCTACGGGAGCTTGAAAAAATCATATTGAAAGGTCTACCTGTTGCCAGTGGAATGTCTACATTCATTTAACCTGTCTGAAAATTCGCTGAAATACGCCACAGTTAGTTGAGTTTCAAACGTCTATTTTCCCTTGTACTTTTCAAAGCCCTTTGAGTATTGAAAGACCCGATACATCCTTCCAGATGATTGGCTATTTCATCTTGACACACACTTTTATAAACAACCATTCGGGGTGATCAAAACTCTGCTTAAATTTTCCCTGTCCTGGTGATATTGGTTTTGATGTCGGTAAATAAAGTTTAAGGCTGTCGGAAACATGATTATTGATAAATCTTTGATTGTAGATGATATCCGGCAGAGGTTTTTTTATATACGATAATTATCTCATATATAAAATCAGTCCATGTCAACTTTGACTAAAACGGCCAATTAATTACACACAACTCTAAGGCGTTTCTCATTGAATGTAAATAATTATGAATCCCATCTGTATTATAGCTATTTATAGAAAATTTCATATCGGTCAGCAAAAGTTTATGGCACTAACTTAAGGCTCTATGATCATGAAATGCCTGCCTTATGGGCCTACTGTAAAAAAATATGCTTGTATTAATATATTTATCTAACAAGAATGATGGGTTACAGGTAGTATTGTGAGGGTGAACTGTGTTATGTTGTTAAAGAGTGAGAGTATGGTTCAGGTGATCTTGAAACTCAATGGTATAAAATGCTGCAAAATACTGACACATGTATTGACTTGATAAAGACATAACTACAAATAAAATGAATTTCCAAAACGACACGTAGTTAGTTGTGATTTTTAATTGTATAACTGATTTACCAAACAGTTCTTTTTAAAAGTTACCAAATAAAAGCAGTTCTCGTTGATTGTGTTATCGAAGTAAAAATTAATGATGTATCTACTTATAGGCCTTTCATGACTTAGATAAAGTAGAGGTTCCATAAACATCCATAGTGATTTCGGAAGATTCTATTGACATGCTTTAACTACAGCAATCTACATAAAATTATATAACATAGCGGTGTAAAGGAGAATGCTGTTTAATGCTGTTTTTTGTTTGTTTGTTTGTTTGTTTGTTTGATTGATGTTGTTATTGTTTTGTTTCTGTTTCTCCCCTTCTTTCGATAAAGCGTTTGCCTATGTATTCAAAAAGTGCAAATTTTTTTCTATTTAAAACGTTACAAATTAACCGAAAAAAGGTACCGTAAAAAGTCATCAAGAAAAATATTAACCAACCCTATCTGATAACACAATTTTTTAATATTGTTTTTTACCATCGCAACCTAACAATAATGCTTTCTGGGTTACGAGCATCAGTTCTCAGGATTATATCATTTAGCATGCTTAGGCAAGGTGAAGACACTTTAAAATGCAAATACATGTAGTAATTAAAACTTTGCACAACACACAAAACGCCTCATCCGTCCAACTGCCGTACATTTACTCACCCAAACGACATAAAGTAGCTGCAAATTTTTATAGCTGAATTTTATTTTTTTAGGGTTAAGATTTCACTATTGTTCAGGTTATAAGGTGATAAACAATTCACACTGTTTTGATGGCGTTACTTAAAGTGAAACCGTCTTTTTTCCGTTTTACTGCTGATTTGGTCATCTACAAACTTAAATACCCAAACATTTCTTTTTTGTTTCTTTACAAAAACCATTATAAGGTATTTTGACAACTTTTTATTACTTTGATAAATTAAATTATAATGAAAGCGAATATTTTGGAAATTAAATTTTTTATGGTTGAACCAAACAAAGCGGTAGAGAAATTGATAAAGGCCTTCACATTATGATAGCGTGAGATACTAACGCCTGCGGTCATTTTTCTAAAAATAGAACTGAAAATTCTGACACTACTTTAAAAAAAAAAGTAGCTTCACAAAATAGCGAAGTGTGTGTCATAACGTCAGAATTTTGTCCTCGATGTTGGTGACCTAAATCTAAAGCGTTTTTGTAAAGCTGCGTATATTTTTTTTACCTATCGGGATACACATAGAAGTGTGCAATCTGAAAAAAAAGGAACGCGGAAGAGACAGTGTTTCCCAAATTGTGATGTAGATTTAGATCAGAAATATTCAGTGACAGGAGGTCAATGCACGAAAATTTCCTCTCGGCTACCACTCAAGATAAAACTAGAAATCTATTTACTTAATTACTTTAGGGCCTTCTCACAATCGCCCACAGATTTAAAACTATAACCCTTCGAAGCTCTCTTTGTATATAAATTCACATTAAAATCTTGTTAGTTCCAAATGCGCAAAGATGTCCTGATCTAAAGCAAAAGTTTAGTTTACCTTTTGATTTTCTTCTAGTAGTATGAAAAAGAAAATAGGGCTTTGACTTAGAGCCAAAGCCTAATTTTTTTTATTTATTATCTGGTTTCACAAGCCTCCGCCATTATTATCCTATTGCAAAGATACAAACTAAGACCCTAGAAGTTCATCATGGTAGAGTTCTGTTAACATGGTTTTTTAATGAACTGCTCAAACCCGCTTGATCAGGAGTCTGTGTTAAGAGAGAGCTCATTTATATATTGAGGAAAAAAATCTATGCACTTAACAGTTGGCACAGTTCAATAACAAAAAGAAATATATATTTTTTTTATTGGGGCCTCTGTTCAGGTTGAGAGACTTTGGGAATGCATCACTAGCACTGAAAGATGTTAATTTTAATCCAATGATTTCAACTGTGCGTGTAGTATTGAGGCTGTGTCGGAAACCCCTTGAGTTGTGCGCAGTACCCCAACATTTCGTTTCGTTATCAAAAACTAAAAAGGCTGATGGTCCCAGAGATCTGAGTATCTTCTGTACAATGGGTTAATGCGACCTTATTCACGTGACAGACTCGCCGAGAACAAACCGGCTCTGTGGCCTAGCGGTAAAGACACTCGCTCAGAGATCGGGAGGTACGGGTTCGATCCCCGGCCGAGTCAAACCAAGGACTTTAAAATTGGCATTAGTAGCTGATCCGCCTGGTGTCTGGCAATATGGATTAAGTGCTAAGTCTGGTCGGCCCGGTGTCAGGATAATGTGACTGTGTGTGGTTTATGCAACCGCTCCTTACATCACAGTGTGGCAGCACGCTTTCAATTGTCCCAAACGCCGTCTCTGATATAACTTTGAAGTTGAAAAGATACGTTAAAATTCAAACAACCAAAAACCAAAGCCGAGGACAAACAAAGTGCAGTATCACTCATATAGTTTACACTGCAGATACTGCACTTGGTTTGTCCCAGGCAGAGACGGAAAAAGCTATTGTAAAATTTTTTACCAACGGATTAATATGACTCTAATTCACGAAGAACATCACTGATCGATTTAAACAAAAGAGCTTTAGTCTGAATTCTGGGAGCGTCGGCCATTTTGATAGCTAAACGCACTATTTTTGCAATATTGTGCGCAGCCTCAATAATGGTTGAAAAATAACTTTAGAAGCTTTTGTGTTTCAAAGTTATCATTTATAAAGTTTAAAACAAAAATCGTGTTCGCGTCAATGAATTTGTTTGTGTTGAGCAGGACTATCTAAATCCCTGGGCTTGTAAAGAGATGTTATTTTATAGATAAAACAGGAAAAATTATTGGCTTATTATTGACATATTTCTGATTGTATCATGCAAAATATTGGTGTAAAAAGGGATTGTAATAAAAAGGAGTTGACTGAAGTTCACTAAGTGTTTGGGTAATCAAGAATCAGCAGAGAGCTTCACCTTCTACTTGGACTGAACGTCAAAATTGTTTTGGGTTTTTATTTTTTTGTTTTTTTTTGGTAATGTTGATTGCGCCAAATTTCTCATATTTTGTTTAATACTGAGTTTTTCTCATTTGTATTTAATCTTTCCATTATGTTTTTCTCCTAACCAGTTCAACTTTTCAAGGAATGTCTAATGTCAAATTTTTAGACTAACAAATTGTTCTCTAATGCTTTGTGGAGCAAGAAACTCCTTTTCTGCTTTTGAACAAATTAAGATTGAAAATTTTGATTCTGCTAGTCGGGCTCATTCTTCCAGTTCCACTGTGAGCCGTGTATTATTCTCAGGAAACACGGTGCTACCACTTCCACTGTTCAGCAATTAGTCAAGGTCCATTAGGTTACATTGGCTTGGATTATTGCAACTAATGGCATTTATCGGGGTTTCCCGAAGTCCACGGGGAGTAATGAATGTCCTTGGTGTATGGCAAGCGATTTTGTTTCTTTCGATCATTTTATTGAACTTTGTCTACTCATTATACTAGCCATTATTCTCTCTCTTTCTTTCTTTTTCCCTCTCTGTATTTCTCTACCCCCCTTTCT
>BMAT01010077.1:95684-112986 GCA_019649035.1 Elysia marginata | reverse complement strand
GATTTTAACAACCGGCTGCAAATAAGATTTTCTGTTTATTTTCATCCGGGGTCAAAATAACATAATTTGCGTATTTGCACCCCGGCTGCAAATACTCACTGTGGTTTAGATTAGTCTTTAGATTCCACATCAGATCTAAATATCTAGTGTAACAAAAAATCATGCATCTCATGCTCAATGGTTCTGTCCTAAAGGCTAAAATATCTAAAATCTAGATCTAGATATATCTAGGCCTGGAGTACAAGGCCACAGCCATCCAGTGGCACACCAGAGTCCAGACCAGTGAGCAAAATCCTGCCCAGTTTGTAGGTTTAGATCTAGATCTAGAATCTAGATTAGATTATATAAATATATCAGTCAAACTAAGGCATAATATAGATCCACCTTGAGCACAAAACTCTTCTAATCAACATCGATGAGAACGTTGACTAGTTGCATGCAGAAAAGGAAAATTTATTGACCTACCTCAACTCAATCGATAGCGTTGTGGTTGAAGCTTGAAGGAAGGCGACTACGGGGCGACTGCAGGGCGGAAGCGGAATAAGCCAAAAAGCAAAAACTACACCGGAGCCAAGAGGAAGTGAGTAGGGGCGCCAACTGAATTAAGTGGCCGTGTAGATAGATCTCTCCTTATTTCATGTCATTGAGTAGGCCTATTGTTTCAAACAACCTTATAGTTGGAACAGAGAACGAAGTGACCTAGATAGCGCTGTCAATGGGCGAGAATTAAAACAACAGGCGAAGGCTCCGTCATTTTGATACAGCGGCTCTAGTTCCACTGTCCAGCCATGGGCTAGCCTAGGCTTGTCTTTGGTTGCCGAAGTGATGGGTTTAGCGCTTAGCTATGGGAATGATTGAATATAAGTTTGGGCGAGGGATGAAGTCGGTTGAGAGAAATGTTTGCTGAAAGTAAAAAAATACATTAAAGTTTCTCAGTTTTTAATAATACTGAATTTATATAGCGCCTAAAGTCCAAAATTTGTTTTCTCGATGGCGCTTTACACAATCACAAAAATTTATTAACAAAATTATGTGTAATAAAATCAGAAGCGGTTCAACCATGCATTTGAAACAGCGATAATAAAAGCAAATGTGTACAGGTTATTTTCATAAAAGATCCAAAATCTGCTATAAAAAAATGAAAACATCCAAAGTGGTATAAGCAACCATTAAGTCAAACTGTACATGTAAATAGTTCATATAGTGATTATTTAAAGAATCGATTATAATTTAAGTTTTTTAAAAGGATGGTAAAGAAATTTGATTTTTTTATACTTAGTTTAGATATTCTTATTCAGCGTGTGCAATAATTGGGGCATTTTGTGGTTCTTTTCCCATGAAATTGAATAATAAGATTCGTCTTTAGGTGATTCTTAAAGGTCTCTAAAGATTTTGACGGCTTTTTTTTTTTTTTGCAAAGAAATAGTGTTTAATTTTAAAAACATGAGACCTTTTTCAAATTAATTATGACATATTGACAAAGTAAAAAAATATGGCTGAACCAAAAGTTGTCTTTTACTAACATAAAACAACAACCTTTTGTCACAACCTCATATACATGTAGAGTAAAAAAATCGGACCTAGCACCGAACCCTGAGGTACACCAACTCTAAAAGTTTTTGTCACAGTCATTTTAATATTGTTGATATATTTCTGATTGCGTTCTTTCTGAAAGATATGAATGAAACCACTTGAAAACATAACCGCTAAATTTGAAAGTCTCCAATGTTTAAACAAGCAATTGTATCAAAAGCAGCACTGAGATCGAGTAGAATAAGTACTACTGAGTTGGCGAACATGTAAGGGCTTGAAGAGAGGAGAGAAAGAGAGGGGTGAGATAAGGAGACAGACAGTCGGAGATAAAGGGGATCAAGAAAGAATCATTGCTAAATCTTGAGTAAAAACGAACCAATTACTAACATTTTTTTTAATTTGAGAAAACGGACTTGAAGTTTTCATACTATAAAAACTAATAGCCTAGTGCATAGCAATCAACTATCCACAAATCTACAGCGACTTTTTTTTGTTTACTTTGCAAAGGCTTTCAGTGCAAAATCTTTAAGAATCAAGCGGTTTTAAAGCGGAAAAACTCATTACTTTTTATTCACCAACCTTTTAGATCAATGCTGACCCCTTTCATTGACTGAAGAAACAAGCATTTTCTCATAAAATGCTTAGTTTTTAAACCTACTATTTTTTTTTTCTTCTGATGCTACCATGCATGCTTGTAGTTGTATATTATAGAGGGGATAAAAAGATGAAGAAATAATATTAAAGGTGAATGGCATGTTTTGACTTACTTGGGTTATCAAAATGATGTATTCAACTTCTTTGTAGAAAAGCCCACTTGAAGTAAAAGAAAATATTTAAAAAAAAAACATTAAAAAGCAGAGCACGAAAAGAAGGAAGTTTAAAGCAAAAAGAGACAAAAATCCCTTAAAGTTATTCGCATCAACCACCTAGCGCAGCATTAGAAGTAGTGGTAGCAGACTAGCAGTCGATGGCTCATGAACATAATGCAAACAGCAGATGACGCAGTATCAAAATGGCGACCGTGACCTATGCGATCACATCTTTGGTCTAAAGTTAGCATAGATGGCGCTATCTAGGTCACTTCGTTCCCATATCTCTGCCTTGAACACAAGGAACCCTTGCATTCAACGAAATGAAAAAAAACCCGATTTTTCTATTCTTTAACCTTTACAAACTTCCTTGTACAGAACAAACCTATTTCAGACTAATCTTGTTTTCAACGAACTAGAAATGAAACTGAATTTAGATATAATGGTTGGTCTTTTTTTAGCCTTTTTTACTGGTATGTCTTTCACTTTATCAGCAATATAGCTTTAACAGTATCAAAGAGAGTGCGTGATTGGAATACCGTATATAAAAAAGCTAGCGCTGCAAAAACGTAAAGCACTGTGTGTGTTCTATTTTTTTGTAGTTTTAGATGTTTCAGGGTTGATATATAGTGTAGGTCTTTCCTTTTTGGTTCGTTTTGGACTACGTTAAAGAGACCTTGCTTTCAAAGAACTTTGGCTTTAACGAACTCTTTACATTTATGCAAAGTTCGTTGGATCCGACGTCCACTGTAATGGTTTAGGTAAACTTATAGTAATAAAACTACATATATGTTATTAAAGCGCATTCTTAGGCTACATGAAGGAAAAAACACACAACCTTCAGTTAAAGAGATGACATCCGAGACACTTTTCACGTCCACTTTACCACCAAGCCAACACAGGCGCTGCATCACAGGCCTTAATGATTTCGTCAGAGCGTAACTGTGGGACGGGCAATCAAAATTTTTACAGGCTTTGGCTCCAGGGTCACAAATACACGGAATAGTTTGCCACAAAGCTCGGTCACTACATATAGCTTACTCGCCTTCGAAAACAGCATCGAGGGACTCCTCAGGGACTACAAATACAGTCCTAAAGTCCCTGTATACCTAGTGCTTCAATCCTCGCAAGGTGGTCAAGATTGAGAATCATCGACAAGCCTAGGGCAATCAAAGATTGATATTCTTATAAACCCTTACGTCCCACTAACAGCTAACAGCTCTCCTTTTTCTCATTATGTCTTCGTTTTTACTACACCTTCCTCTATCCAATTTCTTTCCTCATCCTCCTCATTCTGCTGTCACTTTCCTCCTCTTCTATATTTTTGTATAACTTATCATTCTTTCTCTTTCCTTCCTTTTTTATAGCGTTGACAAAACATGAATTTTCTTCTTGAAATTGTAGAGATGGA
Source organism: Elysia marginata (assembly GCA_019649035.1). Lineage (NCBI taxonomy): Eukaryota > Metazoa > Mollusca > Gastropoda > Plakobranchidae > Elysia > Elysia marginata. The sequence goes on along the minus strand of BMAT01010077.1, from coordinate 109,233 downwards.
TTGGTTCAAGGCAGTAGGCCTTGCTTTTACGTTGTACCAATCGGGTGAGAAGGCAGTATGTAACGAGAAACGACTTCACCTGAAAATCTACGAAAGTATAGAACATATCTCGATGTTGTCCGAGCGGGGTCGTACCCTACGTAGGAAAGAGCCACAAAGATTTAAGAAGAAAATAAGTGATTCAAACATAGATTCAATTGATTTGCCGACAGTCTGAACATTAAATCATCTGGTGACAAGGTCAAGTCAAAATTACGCGAGGACGTTCTCTGCCTAAACTCATTTACCCGAGAACGTAAACGTTTCTATAAACTCTTTCACCCGAGAACGTAAACGTTTCCAATTTGATTACTGTATCTCTCTCTACCGCGCAAGATCTACTTCCTGTTTCTGTGATTGTGAAGTGTAAACATGGCAGCTGCGGGTCCCCCACCGAATGTACCCAGTCAGGCCCGGCCTTGGAATCCTGATTTCAAACATACAGACCGAGAAAGGTATCTTGTTGATGACCTCCTCTTTTCTAAATTAATTGATAACTAGATCTAGATCTATTCGAGTGATAATGAGGAAACAATTATGACGCTAAAGACAACCAAAAAATGAAAAATACAATCATGATAATTGATATTCATGGTTCTACTAGATCTAGATCTAGATCTAGTCTAGGTACCGGCAGAGCAGGCAGAATGCCTGTGCGAGGCATGGGAATTTCGGTTAGGTAGATAAATTTTGGGCATGTTCAACCTCGAATAAAACATTGTTTTCCTAGTTAACCATAACTAAAAGTGGTATCAATGTTTTCATCGTCTACCCTTTTATCTTTCAGAATACTGAAGTAGGCCTACTAACATCTTTTATTTTACAAGGATTTGATTACTTAGAGCTAAAGTAAACACATATTTAGACCTAGAACGGCCTTTTTCGGCAATGTGCAGTTGAAGCGTTTAGACCTTGCCTTGCGAGATCGGCCGGCGCTACGGTCCAAATTAACCTAGACTCATGAAATAGACACCACAAGAAAGAGGAAAAGCTGGGCTTTCCAACGGTACCTATCTCTACCATGATAAATTGAGGCTACAGTACAACTTAATTTTGAGGGGTAAAACTAGACCTATTTTTAGACGCATGTTTTAACCATGTAAATACCAACATCCAATCAAACGAAGGGTACCTCCGGAAAGTTCGTCTTTTAAACTCTATTACATGTAAAACTCACGATGATTGGCCGGTATGGCCCGTAGTGCAGTCTATTTTTGTAAAGAGTGTCTAACAAGGGTTTCCGATTTTGCGACCCTCAGGCCCAACTTTCAGCCCAGCCGATAGCTCGCATCCCTAGTGCCGGGAAGCTCTACTTGTTGTTGTGACGTCATACCACTAGCGCCGTTCTGATTCGCCAGCTCTAATAGAGAGTTCTAATTTTATCGTCAGCTGTTGCAATCTACTCTTTGACGGCTATGCCCTCCAAGACGTCACTGACCAAGGTCTCGCAGGTGCACAGCATTGCTTTTATACATCTATTATGTTCTAAATTTAGATACCGCTCGACGGCTCAGTACCGAAGTGACAGAAAGTGTAAACATTTCGCACTGCGTTTTTCTTTCCATGTCGTTTCACTTCTTACGGACTTTGAAAACAGTTTAAATATAAGTTTAAATACCGATATGCTTTGAAAGGAATAGAAAGCCGTGATAATCTATAAGTGTCGATTTAGATCTAGATCTACTTTAATACTTTTAGGTAGCCGTTTGGACAAAATCACTTGATCTAGATTCTACATTTAGATTAGATCTATTTGTAAACGCAACTTGGGATGCGTTTCTAAACCACATAGTTTGAGATCATGAGAAGGGGGCCTAGATAGCTCAGTTGGTAGTGGCTTCGCTCCATGGCCAAGAGGTCGCGGGTTCGAAACACAGCCGAGCACAGTTCGGGCCCCTACTGGTTGGGTCGGTGTCAGTATAATGTGACCGACTTAAGCTAAGTCACGGTATCCCCGCTAGTCTCTGGGTGGCAGCCCGTAAATTGTCATTGGGATCCAAGCCCTGAGAGCACCTTTGAAGTGGAATTGGGCTTGTAAAAATACCCTTCAATCATCGAGATCATGAGAAATAGTTGAAGATAACCGATCTATTAGCACGTACATAGATTTAGATAACTAGACCTAGATTAAGCCTCATGACGTTAGTTTGTGCTTGATTATTGGGTGTAAATCCAGGTCTAGATTAGGCCATTTCAAGGGATTTACTAATAAATAGTCTTCTAACGCAGATTTTTATTGGTTTCGCGATCAAGAAGTAGAAAGAAACTAAACTTGAAACATGACGTGGGCTCATTATTATTGTTAAAGAAAGTGTTTACATGCCTATCACAATCACATAAAACACCCAAACAAACAAACAAAAAACTCGCATTCATAAAATTTAACTCTTACCTGAAGGTTTTATCGCATTATTTTCCTTGTTCTTGCAGTAAAACTTAAACTAGATTTTTCATATCATGGTTAATTACATGATGCTAATTAGTTCATAATTACACTGAACTCCTAACTAGTTCTCTTAATGGGCTAAGTAGCACTAGAGTGTACCTTTAACTTTCTCTAAACTTGTCTGAAAATTTTTAAAAAATGAATTTAGCTAATGATTTCAGGCATAGACAAATATTTTGATTGCGCAACCATATAACTGGAGCTCATAATTCAAGGTGCAAAAATTGATAACAGCCAACTTAGTTTAAAAGATCTTTTCCATCTTCACATTATTTAACTTAGTTAGAGTTTTTTGCTACTATGGCATTAAATCTTAGTTTTCAAGCAAAGAGGTACAAGAGAAACGCATTCAACTCGCTGAAACTAATTAAATATGTGCATATCATTATGTAATAATATAATAATTCTTGTCTAAAAACATCATAAATAAGCCATGTTTCTAACAATTTAATGCAGTCTTATGAGAAAGAACTATATGTACATGAAAGTGTTGTTAAAAACTTATATTTTGGTGCCGCAAACTCTTCTTTAAAAATAGTAGGCAAGTTTCAGCAATATATGTATCCCCAATTTGCAGGCTTCAAATGGTCATAACTTTATGATCATGCATATTTCATGCAGTGATGCACAAGAGCTGCTAATATGAATTCCCCTTGTAAAATCCTTTATATTGATATATGGTTTTGCATGTCTGTCTTTATTACTTTCTGAGATATTTAGTAAAAACATCAAATTTTTCTGATTTTCCAACGTCTTAAAAGTGCAAAAATGTCCGCAAGCCCATCTTTGGCTCAACATAAAGTCCAAAATAAGCTGCCTATTTCCCTGAAAAAAATTGGGCCTGTTCTGTGTTTTATAGTCCTTTGATTAATGCTGAAATAGTGGCATTTTGTGAATAATTTTTTGAACTAGTATCTTAAAATGGGTTTCCAGCCAATTTTTACCTTTTTCACATAGACGTTACTGCATTTTTCTATATTTTGACACTTTGTAAAATCAGATTCCTGCATTCTCAACCAAGCAATGGTATTTCATTGTAAAGTTCATATGCTTGGCTCTTGATTCCAGAAATATATAATGAGTCTCAAGTAGACATTTGGTGAAAAGTTTTTCATTCTTGAAGTCGGAAAATATTGTAACGTACGCATTTTTTCACAAAAATCACTAACTTATACGTGCCGTAACTCAAAAAGTATTCAACATATTGGCTTCAAATTTTGTATGTGTCTTTCTTAAGTGACTAGCTTTGATTTAAAACAGTTTTGACTGCTGTGTCTCAATTTTGAAATTTTGGCTGCCGATACCTAGTTCTACTAAAAACTCCATCTCAAACTATCTAGAGAGCACCATCACCGTCCCACTTAAGCTGCCATAAGGCCTTATTGCCGGAAGTTGTTTTTTTTTATCGGTTTTATTTCCCAGCAGTTCAAAAATATCGTCTAAATTTTGTTTTATCAATCATAATACAGCATACGTGTTTGTTTTCTGGAAAACGCAAATACTCTAGTCTGGAAGGCTGTAATCTACAAGCCCACCACGTTATTCTATAAATAGACAGCTTGGCATCACTGGCCGTCCCCGTGTTTTTATCTTTATTTCTATCATGGCATTCTTGTTTATAAACATACAATAATTTCTCTTTTCAGATGGATATGCATCTACCCAGCATACTTGAACAGTCGAAAAACTTTGAAAGAAGGACGCATTGTCCCAAAAGCTAAGGTAGGAGGAGTACTAGAACAAAGTATTAAATAGTATTATAGTAATTTCACTTGGCTGAGAGCTCATTACCACCTTGAAAATGTATAAGGTGCCAACTATTTTTGGGGTTAGATACTAATTACATGCAGTAATATATTATATGTACCAACTAATTACATGTAGTCATTGCAGTAATATATGTACCATTCTTTACCTAGTCAAAACATGATAAATTATTACCCAACTTGTGTCTCACATTGTTTAGTATGAATGAGATGTAAGCTTGGCTTATTTTCCATTTTTTTTTCGTTTTTATTTTTTATGAAAACCATTTAGCATCCCCGAGAAGAATCACAGAATTAGAATAACCCATAGAGCTACCGTGCATCAATTTATCATTGTGTGATGTATGTGGGAGTAGGGTGAGAAAAGGAGGTGCTATAATAGATCTGCTAGTAACCTGCTGGTAACAGAGCTTAAATTGACTAAGTAAAAAAAGACTGATTGTTTGAAAATGCTATGTACAGAGTTTTTACTTCTTTATATAAAAGAATTTAGTTCGAAAATAAAATTTGCAAGGAGCTTGAAATTTTTTTACAGATTTAATTTTTTGTTGGTTGAAAAAGATGACTTTTCTCTCTACATTTCATAGAATACTTTGATGATATTGCAAATCAGAAAAAAATTAAACAACGAAAGATTTCCTATTGAAGAACGCAAAAAAGAAAGGCAAGCCTTTGAATTAATTTTCTTTTCTCACTCTCAGCCATCTCCCAATGTTTTTTTTTTGCAGGCAATAGACAACCCAGTATGTGCAGAGATCCGAGATGTCTGTGCAGCTGCAGGACTTACACTTGGGGTTGAGGTGAGCTTTCTTGGTGTGTGTTTGTTGTTCTGTTTTAAAACACTATTATGTGTGTTGGTCCAAGCGTAAAAAGTTCCAGCAATAGATAACCTGTGACATCTACTCACGGGAGAAATTTTGGCCTATGCTACAGTGGCCTAGGCCTAGTCAGGATGAAATAATACAGGCCAAACCCCTCAAAATCTGTCCGTATGGTCTGACCATCCATCCCAGCGATGATTTTGCTCTACGTCTACCCCTAGTTGCAGAAAACAAAGAAGACTTGCAAAGTTGCAATGGCTATTGAACATCTGAGAAAGAGAAAATATAAGCAAAAGACTGAAAGTACTAAGCTAAGAGTAAAATGACTGAAGTGGTGGTTGTCTACTGGAACCTGGTACCCTCGAAATTCAACTTTGCCATGAATAGAATCAAACTAAAACAGCAAGAGCAGTTAAAATACTTAGAAACTAAAATATAAAGTGATGGAAGAAACACAGCAGAAGTATCAAGAATAAAACAAGCAAAAACATTAGAGGCAATAGAAATGTGTTTCTTACAGGGATGCAAGTTTTCCGATTTTTAGCAGGAATTCCGATTTTTTGGCAGTTTTCTTTAGTTAAATTATAATAAAAAGCAGGAAACCTTTAAAAATTATGGCTTAAATTTTAAAGTAAAACTCCAAATTTAAGATACATAGAAAATCAAACACTTCTTTTGTTATATAGCTGCGTAGGCGCAAGTATAGAGTTTTATCTATCTATTTTAATTGGTCTATCAAAAGTTCTATATAGCTAGCCATAGGATGTAAAATTTTCCTGCTTTTTACGCATGGGCGGCTTGCATCTCTGTTCTTAAGAAGAATGATCACAATGTCATGTACACGGCAAAGAGATGAAACGAAACACAGGGATGCAAGTTTTCCGATTTTAATCGGAATTCCGATTTTTTCGTCGCCCACGATTTTTCCAATTTTCGAATTCCTTCTTCAACCAGACAATCAGCAACAAAAAAGTCGGAAAAATTATAAACTTATTAAAGTAAGAACTTAAGAACGGAAAATCGGAAGCGAATTACAAACCTTTTTCCGATTCTATGGCGATACCGATTGTTTCTTTTTGTTTATCCGTTAGTCGATTTCCGTTTATATTTTATATGTAACCTCATCGCCCGATTTCTTTTTCGTGATGAGTACATGTACTAGTTCGAAACTGTCCACACAATGGATAATGGGCGTGAAAGCAAAAGTGAAAGTATGCTACTGATAATTTTTCTTGTTTATCTTTTGTATACTCCGTGTAGTTCTAGGTCTACTACTACTAGTCATTAATAAAGTGATCTTACGATAATACGAACACATGGTTCTATGACTGTTCAAAACATCGAGAGTCCTTTACCTTTCTAGACCTGTTTAATTTTCAAGCAAGTGCCAAGCTAGAGGCTTATACTTTTAGATCTAGTAGTCTTATTCTTCAAATCTAGATTAAATCTATTCTATCTCTATATATAGATCTAGATTAGACATTGAGAAACAGTGTAGCTAGTCATTAACTGACTTAGCCTTACTGGCTTACACGAGAAAATCTAGATCTAGACTCTAGTAACATTTGCTAACGATCTAGATTATGATCATGGTGGCCATTCCAAGTCTAGATCTAGACCAAATTAAGTTCTTGGATCGGAAATCTACAACCTCACATTGTGTTTCTATTTAAAAGAACAAATGAAAGAGAAAGACATCAATGGAGACTTTTGTTGTAGTTATAGCAGGAAAAATCTCGGACGAGGATGGTGTTGCATGATGTTTGCTGTGTAAAAGGAGAGTTTCTTACCAAACTGGTGGCAAAATCGTTTTTGCTAGACACTGAAGGGCTGGCATTAGTAATCAGAATAGCGCGCGCTCGGAAACGTCCATAAAAAATTTCCTACTTTTTTCTCATGAGCTGCTTGCATCCCTGTTGAAACAGTTCTGAATGAAGCACAAACTAAAAGGTCGATTATGTATACACAGAATTTTGAAAACACAAGCAAATGTTTTTTATCCATATGAGGAGATTTGATAAAAAAAAAAAGACTTGAACATCTGATGTCAACAGTAACGCTCAACAGAAAATGTTATAGGGGTAGACAACGAGAGAAGATGACGGATGGACTGATGAAGTGGCTTGGCAAAGGAAGAGTGACACAAACATTGGGAGCATAGCAAGCAGCGAGGGACCCAAATGTGTGGAAGGATATTGTCGCCAACGCTTCACTCCCCTGCACTTGATGATAGTTTAATTAATCTTATTTTTTATATATTTTTTTGTTTCAGAATAAAGTTTATCCTCGTGAGATGGAGCCTCGTGATGTCAAGTACAGAGGGAGGGTGAGAGTCATGTTGAAAAATGAAGACGGTACTCCCAATGTGCCAGCGTTTCCCACCAGTGAGTACTAACTTGAATTCTTTACACTATAATTGCCTGTGAGGGTCGAGGGGAAATTTACATGTTAAGCCATTTGAGATGTCAAAAGGAGATATCCATGAAATTATTTTTATGATGTAAGGTGTATAACAGATATTTCCCTTGCTAAAAATCAGAGATTGCAGTTTTTTTAGAATACTTTTTTTTTAAAAAATGTTATTGGTTTGGGCAGACAACCTTGCAGGCATTTAACAGGTTAATCTTTTGTAGTGACATTGTTTGAAGACCAACTTCCTGAGGTTTTGGGTTTTATAAATTGAAGCCAAGGTGTTTCAGTAAAACCATAAAAACCAAATTTGTGTGAGAAGCTGGGAATACCATCCACTTTGGTAAAAAAATGAAAATTAAATTTTTTGTATTGAAGTAAAAGAAGAGGTTGTCTACAATTAATTACTTTTAATTTGAAGACTAATGTTGAATCAAATAAAGTACGAAATGGTTTTTTATGTTCTTAAGTTGGAGATGGAGTAAATTATTTTCTTTTAAGGGCTATTTATATAACTCTTAGAGTCTCAAACTCTGTATCAGTGATGTGTGGATGGTTTTTCCAGCTCCTTACACATAGGATAAATGCCACCGGGCTTGAGATTTGTTTGGCTCTATTTATTTCTTCTCAGATGAACTTAACAGACATCAGCAATGTGATCATATTTTTTTTTCAAAGGAAAGTGACCTTCATTAATGTGAAGGATCATGTTTTTTTTTTGCTTTTTTTTCTGTCTTGATTAATTTAAATCTTCAAGTTGATAGAGAAGGAATAACTGGCTGAGGTATCACTTGCCAATTACTAAATAAGTGAAATATTTATTATATTACCCACTTGAAATGCTGCATACAAGTTTAATATGAAAACAAACTCTAATCAAATTTTTCAAAAGTTAGTCTCTTTTATTTTCTAGAGACAGTGATGCCAAATTTCTGGTTCTTCTGTTTTCTTGTCTGTTGAAAATAGTCTAGTTTTAAATTGTTTTCCCCATTATTTTTCCACACCTCTTGTGTGTAACTATTATATTTGGTCTTATGTACTGAAAAAGAAACGAGTCCAGAGAGTATCAAGGCTCTAGCGTTTTTTTGTTTTTTTTTAAGTAAAACGTATTTAGCCACATCATGTCACTGCTACAACAGTTTTCTATGTTGTATCCAAAATTTTAGATAGTCTTATTTACAAAGTTTATATTGTGGTGGTCTCTGACAATTTAAAAAAAAAAATATTACTAGCGAAAATGTGCTCTGCAAAAACTCCTGGGTCCATTTTCCCAATAGTGCACATAATGGAGACAAAACTTTGTCATTTTCAGGGTGCTTTGTGACAAGGCTAAAGGAATGGTATTCATTTTAAGTGTCATACAACATTTTTAGCTCATTAAGGTTTTTTTTTCAAAACCATCTAACATTCCTTTAAAGATATCAATATTTTTTTTTCACTGTTTGTAAGATAAGATGTTTAAATTACACTCATTTTATTTTAAACTGCAAAACAAACATGTTTGCAACTATATGTTTATTATAACTATATGTTTATTTGAAATGCAAGAGCCATAGTTTTGAGGTTATTTTAACTGTATTGTTTATTTAAATTGTGCAAGAGTACATTGACTTTTGGTACTATTACATCTCTTTTTAATTAGCAATACATTCTTTATTTCTCAGGAGCATCCCTACTCAAGTACCTAGCTGAAACTATTCCTAAGTTGAAGAGCCGTCAACAGTCACAGTCATCTTCTTCGCAATCCCAACAGCAACAGCAGCAGCAGTCATCAAAAGGACAGAAAAAGAAGGGTGGTAGAAAATAATTAGAGAGTTGGAGAAGTAATTAATGTTTAAATTGTTAATTTATTAAAAAGTTGAAGAAGATGGTATTGTGTGAGAAAGTCAGAGGCTCTTTGTGTTTAAGAAACATTCTTTATGTTACAAACATAAGAATAGATTGGTACCAGTGCAAAATGAGTCTTGTATTATGTACACATTCTAAATTGAATGTTTAATTGTTTTTTTTTTCTTCTCTCTTACATTTGTGTATATTAACAGGATTGATTTTAGATTGGTGGAGAATGAAATTGAAAGTTTGCATACACTTTTGTTTTAAATGCATCTGACAATTTCCTAGCATATGGTAAAAAGGTAGTAAAATTGGAGAAATGAAAGTTTTCTTTTAAAGCTGGTATTAAAGTCATTACCAAACACTATTACTGACAGTGATATATAGTGGGGCGCTTTTGTAAATTACCATCATAATGAAAGAGCAAAAGTAAAACAGTTGTAGTAACTTATCAGTGAGCGTGATGTTTGTAAAGTGATCTTTAGTCAGGTTACATAGGTATAAAAGCAAGAAGAAACAAGCCTGCTGCAAGTACTGCCCATGACTACTTTGCCATTTGGAAATAGCTCCTGCCGTTATTTCCCATTTTTTTTTATTGCTGCAATCATGAATTATTTTTTTTAGATGTTTTAGCATAACCAGTACTGCACAAAGGCCCATAGTGAGGATCAGAGGTTTTGAAAACTAAAATGAAAAAAAAAAGCAAATGAAAAACATATACGTTGTCATTACGTGGCTGTGGTTTTAAATGTGAAGAGATCATGATGGATGCCCTTGTAAACTGTTTCCTGAATTATATCAGATTGGTATGTTTGCCATTGTAAAGCTTAGTTTCAATAAGCTGGTCATTTCAGAAATGGGTTTGGTTTTTGCCGTAACCCCTTGACTGCAGGATAGGTTATCTGCCCCTACTATAAAAAAGTTTAAAAAATAGTAACAATGAAATTATCTGCAAATCTGCATATTAGCTAGGGAAATAAGGAACACAAGTTTCTTATGGCTATATCCCTTTGACCATTCCTGAGGCTAATGCCATTTTTTGAATATACAAGATGAAATGTTAGCCCCATTTTCAGGTTGTTTTTTTTTTTTTTTTCGAAATCATTGGGCATCCCTGAAAATAAGAACCTTGCTGAAAGTTGGAGTTTTTTAGCTGTTCATGTTGTTTTCATGTTTAAAAGGCATCTTATGTCTGATTCATTAAAGGAAAATAATTAAAATCAATTTAGGTTTTGCACTTAAACCGTAACAAAATAAAAGCAAATTACTAAGTTGGATTGATTTTAATTATTAGAATACAATAAAATAGCGATGGCTTTGAGTATGGCTTTTCAGATCTAAAATTACATTTCCGTATGTTCTTTTTTTCTCTCTTTTCTTATTTATGGAATGGTGGCTGGTTCTTTGGTTTTTTTTTCATCATTTTTGAGAATACATGTATTCATGAGTCATTATCATCAATAATTATTTCTTTTCGCCTTAAATGTTTATTTGATATATGATTCTTGGTCTGGTAGGCCTGTATGTAAAGCACTTGAATTATAAAGGCAAATAAATTACCCTTTGTGTATTTTGGTGGTATTTTTTAGCCTTGAGTTGTTTATTGATAAACCATCACAAAATTAGACCTGAGCTCACCATGAACTATATCTGATATGGCAGATTCCCGTGGAGCACATTTATTTATTTAATGTTTTAGCCAAATTTTATGACATTTTGAAATTAAAACAACATAGCTCTAATCATTATCAGCTTTCTGAAAATTTTATTGTAAACCTTGGCTATAATAGCAGAATAGATTGTTTTGGGCAGCCAAGGATACCAGAAATCACAGGGCAGAGTGTGCTGAGTGATATGGCCACGTCCAAGGCTGTGGAGTGACCTCATCAAAGGTCAATAATAATTTTTAAGATCTTACAGGGAATCACCAACTTAGGTAGACCAGCTGTGGAGAGAAGTGTAGGCCTTCTTGACTGACAAAGACTGCTATGAGTATGCTGTGTCCACGACACAGTACAGTTTAGGCAAACTCATGGAGAAGGCATAGGAAAATGTATTCTATTGTAAAGACTAATAAATATTACATCAGGTCTCTTTAGGAGCGAAGAGTCATAATTATATGTGTAGACTGTACTAAAATGCAACGTTTCGTAATTACATACAGTGGAATCCACTTAAAGTCAACTCCTTTTAGGGAAACTCTTGCTTAAAGACAAATCTGTTTTGCAGTTCCATTCTATATTTCCTTATATCTTTGTAATGGTTACAGTCAACTCTTGCTTAAAGTCAACACATTTTTTCGGACCCGAGGTGTTCACTTTATCAGGATTCCATTGTACATGTACATGTATGTGAAAGTCATCTCAAATTTGGAAATTGATGTGATGAACTGTGTCTGCGCTGATGAAAAAAACTTCTTACTTTATAATGTTCTTGGAAATAGAAGTACCACCTTAAATTCCCTAGTAATATGACTATCAATACCTAAGCACAGGATACAATGTACTCCTTGTGAGGCTAGATGAAGAAGTAAAACCTCGACCCACAAATCACTTGATATTTACCCAGAGGGCATCAGCACTGAATAGCAATTTAGCAGAGGAAGTGAACGCTACAAACAAATAATGTTCACAAAATTTGTGTAATAAAGCAAAAGCGAGGGATTTACCTTTCTCTCGCAAATACTTAAATTAAGTACTTAAAAACACAACCACATGAGACATACATGTACTCGCAACTACGGTAGTATCCGCTGAAATACACGGCACTTGGGAGATGCGTGCACTTACAAAAAGTAGAAAAAAATTACTAGTTTAAGTTACTCCATTTGGAACACGTTAATATTAGAATCTCCGAGTTATTTGCCTTGACCACACAAACAGACAAGTCCAAATTAGAACATCAAGATTTTGACTGATGTAGCCTATTGTATTATAGATCCATGTGAATAGCAATATCCCACAATCATCCAATAAGTCGTTAATCAAAGGGGGGAACCAATGTGATTGGGTGGGGTGGTGGTCAGGCTAAACGCTGCACAGGCCTACAACAGTTCACTTGTCAATGTCAGTATGATACTTGCGAAGAGTGCATTGCACCATCACACTTCATCCCCCACCCCACAGCCCTGTGTCCACCTTTTATCCTCCCTCTTCACTAAGGTAATTTTTACCCATTTCATAGCGTGACTTTAGCCGATATATAGTAAGTGTTTAGGGTACACTGATAATGTAGGAAAAAATCGGTCATAATTTTGGGCGTTAGTGAAACCGTACCGTGCGTTTAACCAGACACTACTGTACAATTACTCATGAACATATAACTCTGTACTTATTTTTTTTTTTATAGTGCAAGTAAAGGCAACTGAGAAGTTTAAAAAATGTAAGAGTAACTATAATACAGGCTAAAAGAAAGTTGTAATTGCAATTTTGAATAATTTTATGACTGATTTGGACTGATGTACAGGTCGGTTTGTTAAGGCAAGGGGGGGTAATTTGTCTTTTCTTGAAAAATATAAGCATTTTAAAAGTTATAGCCCTTGCTAAAACCGATCATAGCGCCCTGTACAAGCTACAACACCCCTTCCTCCTTCAGACGCGTAAAAAAGAAAAAAAAACATAAAAAAAACAACAACAAAGACAATTCTCTGGTATTCTAACGTGGACTGACAAAGATATTGATGTCAAACAATATATAAATATAACTTATAACGCATAAGGACTTCCGGCTCCAGAAGAATAAAGTGCACGGTTACGTCCGTATGAAAAAAAAACCATTAGGGAAAAGAAGGGATATATCATATAAACAACGGTATTATGTCAAATGATATGCATTAAAATATTTAAATACATGTACAGTATTATCATAGGGGAAACCAGAATATGAAAATTATAGAAAAATCGAGATCGAAGGGGAGGATAAGAATCAAGAGATAATTTTATATTATACATGAACTATGTATATCATACTGAAAGAGAGAGAAAGAGCAATGGGGTGTAAATATTTTTCAGGCACAGAATAGAAAACTGAATTTTGTGATTTCTTTGACCATCATACTTCAAAGAATAGGCTAAAATTAGGCATAGCGTGGTGCACACGCTTAAGCTAAGTGGCACTGTCATGTCTTGCTGATTGCTTAAGTAGTGATTGTGTAAACAAACTAGTGGTATTATTATCCCATAGCTTTCTTGTATGTTTAAAGTCGCAAAGTATTGAAAGAAGCCATTGATAAAAGA
>BMAT01010077.1:2780-14116 GCA_019649035.1 Elysia marginata | reverse complement strand
TTTGTGACATCTACTCACGATAGTGTGACGGGCCTGTAGTACGGCAGCCTAGGCTTTAACTTAATAACAAAAATAGGAAGAGATAGATCAAAATGAAACTTGTGCAAAAGTTTGTTAACAGTTGTGCTGAATAGCCTGAAACTTCTTGCCGCCAGCCGATATACAAGACTTTAAGAATTACGGGCAATTCAGCTACCAAGCACAAATTTGGGCGTTCATAATGTCATGCTCTATTGCCTCTGTGCAAACCGTTATTAGAATCCGCGGTCTGCTATAATTATTAGGCGTTGTGATCTTCTTTTTTTCTTTCGTTTATCTCTGTTTTGAAAACGTTCTCACCTTTCCTTTTTTCTTTAAGGTTTTTGAAATGTGAGATTTTGAAACTATGAGCGAATTATAATTCATAATTATGGGCGTTTTCTTTTCTTTCTTTTTTTAATAACATAAATATGGCCAAAAGCACCAGATGCACACAGGAGAAAAAACAATTAGGCGTACAAAAAGCTTTTCTCCTTACATTATAACATAAAGATTTTAACACTTTCTGTTACCACAATCTAGACTGATGTTTAGCGAAAGCAAGACCAGGTTGTGGAAAAAAAAACGAGAAAAAAAAGCCAAATAAATATTTATAACATTAGCCTTATTAAAGGAAGAAAGAAATTTATCAAAAATGCATGAGACAAAGAAGAAATGTACCCAAAAATGTCAGCAAAAACAATTTAAGCAAACAAAAAAGACAACTTTGAATAAAGACAATAATTATTTAACAGTTACTGACTAACTGGTTCATTTTTATAGACTTAAAACAATGACTAATGAGAACAACAAAAACAACAACAACAAAAATATTGATATAGCAGTGCTAAGAAATTTCTGTCATTAGTAAAAAAAAAACCAAAAAAACAGGCAATGTCGTTGTTTTTTTTTTTTTGTTTTTTTTTGGTGCATAGTGCGAAACAAATTAAACAAGAATGCGTGTTGGAAAATCTTTGTGTATACAAGCCCAAAGACAAACAAAAAAAAACAACTTAATAAGAAAGGAAGCAGGTTAGGTTAGGTTGTTTGAATTTTAACGTCTGTTTTAAACTACAAGGTTTTATCAGAGACGACGCTTTGGACAATTGAAAGCGTGCTGCCACACTGTGATGTATAGATCGTTTGCATACACCACACCCAGTCACATTCTTCTGACACCGGGCCGACCAGACAGAAAGGAAGCATAAACCCCAAAACCCACCCCGGAAAATTACGTAATATTCCAATTAAAACAAAACTACAGGGGGGCGATAGAATAATCATACTGCAAGATCTTAGTGTGTAAACGCTTTCCGTGTCCGCTAAAAGGTTATTCACCCTTAAATTAAAAAAAAAAGTATTTAAGCTTCATAGATTTTGAATGCTTAAAGAAAAAAAAAGAGAATTGCTTTACGCACCAGAGATTTTAATTGACTAAGGGGGTAAATGTACTTGTGCGTCCAGAATCTAGAGCACGAACTGTTACCTCGATTGCTCTCTTGACTTTTTTACCATGAGTCTAAAAATGGCCTTTACCTTCAAAATGGAACATTTGGTTAGTTTGTTTGAATTTTAATGTTTCTTTTCAACTACAAGGTTATATCAGAGACGGCGCTGGGGACAATTGAAAGCGTGCTGCCACACTGTGATGTAAGGAGCGTTTGTATACACCATACCCAGTCACATTATTCGGACATCGGGCCGACCAGACTTAGCACTAAATCCATAATGCCAGACACTAGACGGATCAGCTGCTAATACCAATTTTAAAGTACTTGGTTTGACTCAGCCGGGGTTCGAACCACGCACCTCCCAATCTCTGAGCGAGTTTCTTACCGCTAGACCGCAGAGCCGGTCAAAATGGAAGAAAACTTGACAGGCAGAGCCTATTTGTAGTCTGTGCTAAAGACCCAAAGGCTAAATAAAAGAAAACATGACACGTAGAGCTTAAAATTTTAAAAAAAATGTAGTGGAAAACCTCGGCTAGATCTAGGCCTAATCCAGACTCTAGATAGATCATAATATCTTCTAGATCTAGCTGTAAATCTAGATCATCAAAATTGATCTCCAGATCTAAATAAAATTTCTAGACTTAATCTTTATTTTATTTCAGCTCTAAATCTAACCTCGACTCAACAAAATTCAACAAACGAAGTTGGGAAGCGGGCGAAATTTTAATTTATTTATGTCTTCTTCTCCGCCTCCCATTTTTTCAAAGTGTTTTTATTGCGTCCTAAATAGTTGACTGATTGTAAACTCGTAATGACCAAGCGAAAACAACAGCATAAAATTTTCAGTATCCTTTTAAAAGTAACGAAAATCTGGAAAGTCCCTAAATTGAAGTTTAATACAGACAAAATGTTAAAATTTAGATCCAAGCAAGAACGAGTTCATTCTTCTTTAAATGTTGTGAAATTTGAACCTTTTAAAAGCACCATGTTGAATTCGCGTGTTAAGTTATAGAGAACTACCGGTTGGACAATAAATATATATTTTACTGTATTTAGTAAGAAGCATCATTATTTAAGCAGTGCAAATAGCTCCTATCAAATAATAAACATATCCGTACTAAACTATCCGTCCCTATGGGAGAGAGATCAACAGATAGATCGAGATAGATAGATAGATAGATAGATAGATAGAATCGAGGTTTTTTGTCATGAAATACAGTGCTCATCTTGTACAAATAGCTTTTGTATACATTGTAGCCTATCCTACCTTTCTTATGCGACATCGTGTTTCTCGCCCTCCTGTAGGTGCGCGCTTACGTGTCGTATTTCTCACCGTTCGGTAAGTGCGCGCCTACCAACCGGACGGCGAGAAACACGATGTCACATAAAAAAGGAAGGACTAGGCTACAGTGTATACAACGTAGATAGACAGATAGATAGATAGATAGATAGATAGATAGATAGATAGATATAGAGAAAGATAGACAGAGAGATTCAGAGAAACTCAGACGATGCAATTCATACAAATATTTTTCTTTTTAAGCCTGAAGAATGTCTGGGATGAAAAAGGAAAACAGAACAGCTCTGTTAATATTAATTAAAACACTAGTTTGTAAATTTATAATTGTTTTGCACCTTAAAAAATGTAGATTAAATGCCCGATTGAGCTACTTCTTCTAATAAGTCGAATGGGGGGGGGGGGGGCTTACATTTTGAGAAAACACCTTTTAAAAGGAGATTAATTCCTAAATTTCTAACAGTTTAAAACTAATAAAAGTTCTAGTGTCTTTTCACTAAAATTTCATTTAATTTCAAACGTTCGGAAGTTAAGGAAAATGCATCAAATGATCAACGCCTTGTTCTGTAAGAAAACCTCGACTTCCGACTCCTTTTGACTGGTTGAGAGACATTACTATTGTTTATTTATTTAGCCTCGTTTCCGCTCTGTAGAATACCGGTACAACAAAATGTATTGGTTAGCGTATGGCGCTCAAGATTACACTAGGTGACGCCGCGTTTCACGCGGCATTCCGCCAGACCAGGCCCTACGTGTAATTAACGGGAATCTTCGAAGAATACACACAATCTGTAAAATTGTGGTATTTTCTGAACAGCGTCAATACAAGACGAATAGGCTGGCCTTGCGCTACACCAGCGCATACGGGTTGACGTTTTTAACCCCTTTTGTTTTGCGACTACCCCAGGTGCCACACCACACTCACTCACAGAGATGGAGAGGTAGGGGAAAATAACCATAGGAAAATTCTTAGAGAAACTTGAAGATAAAACGAGCCGGGGACGACGACGAGCGGTTTGCGCTTGCGCGGAGCAAACAGAATAAAACAGGACACAAAATCTGTATTGGATGCCAAGGCGTGTGTGTTTGTGTGTGCGTATGAAAGCAAACAAAAAGTTGGAAAGAGAGAAAATATATAAGGTGAAGCGGATCGAAATAACCGATCTCCTCAAAGTCACAGGTACAGCCATCTATGTGATTGTGGAGGTATTGGGTACTCTCATACGCGCGTGGATCCTTAGTTTTCTTAAATAACATCCACTGCGGTTATTTCCAATAACCATATAAATATTCACTTCATTTCTGCAATCCATTAAAAAAGAGGTGTTGAAAAATCATTTTTTTTTCATACACTTCATGCAAAACCTACACTAGGAAAAAAGAAGCTTAAAGAAAAGGAAAAAAATACAAACGACCTTATAAAAAAACCCAACATAATATTCATCAAAAGCAAAAAAAAAATCACGAAACTATTTTTTCATAAGCAAATCAGGGGTTGAATTGTTGTCGATTTAATTGATTTACATGTTTCCTTATCTTTGTTTACAATTAAATAAGATACTTCTTCATAACTATTTTTGTCTGAATAAGCATACCTAAGATAGGTCAAAGCAAAATCACAGGTTATCTGTCAAAGCAGAAAGCCTTAGGAGTGAATCATTTTACCCCATCAATCTTATCAACTATGAAAAATTTGTTCACTATGGCAAAACCCTCCCCTCTAAAGCAAGCATAAAGTAAAAAAAATACCAAAGTGTAAATATTCTTAAATGAATGTGTAGAGTACATACCCTTTAATTTGTGTCTCCATTTATCTGCGACAGCACCCACAAATTTTAGGCAGGTATTAAAATTAAATTTATGTTCCTTCTTTCTATTTCTATTTTGAAAGAGAACACTAAAACCTTTAAGTTTAGAGTTTAAAAAATTACTGCATTTGTTTTTTATTAAAAGTTCTTTTTGCGGCAGAGAAGAGACTTATAAAATGTGTTCAGAGTTAGGACTTTTCTGTCTATCTTGTACAGATCAAATGTTTCCTTGTATAAGCATCTTTCAACATGCGCAATTCAAGTCAAGATAACTATATTAGACTTTCATTTCATAATCAAATTAGTATTAGGACATATAGTAGTCGCAGTAGTCGTAGCAGCAGTAGTAGTAGTAGTAGTAGTAGTAGTAGTAGTTGTAGTAGTAGTAGTAACAGCAGTAGTAGTAGTAATAGTAGTAAAAGTAGTAGTAGTAATAGTTGTAATAATAGTAGTAGTAGCAAAAGTAGTAGTAGTAGCAGTATCAGTAGTAGTAATAGTAGCAGTAGCAGTAGTAGTAGTAGTAGTAGCAAAAGTAGGTTATGTCTATATTTTCCTCATCGTGTTATTAACCTCCTAAAAGTTGAGTTATTAGGCAGTGTAGGGGTATGTGGTATGTTGTGTCTATTTACTTTGAGCACAAATATGATCAGGGTCATAATGTAGAACTACAAAGAGAATTCTAAACCCCATTTTAATTTCTACATTTCACCGTTATGAATAATAACTTTCCCTAAGAAGATTAAAATTGCGCCGTTAAAACTAAAAAAAAAAATAAAATAAAAAGACCAATCCCGGCTGGGTTGAAGCCATTGGTCGTGAGTACTGTTTAGAGTACATGAACAACCGCCCAAAACTCAGGTGAGCAGCTCTGCTAGTTAGTTTGGTGTGACCGCCACACTTCCAAGCGTGCCGCCTTGAAGATCAAAGGAAAAATGTGCTCATATTGCTCACACACAAGACGTTAGAACGATGACTGCAAAGCATTATACTGCCTGCAGTTTTTTGTTTTGTTTATGGTAAGGTTGGGAGAGCACCACTAAAGAAGGAGACAGGCACGTGCATCCATCGCGATTTTTACTATTCGTAAAGGCCCGTGGAAATATGCGACCCAATATCTTAAGAAAACTTCCCTCCCCAAATAAAAAAAAAAGAAAATTTAATGCTCACAAAAAGAGTTTAAAGCAATGAAAACGATTACGGTTTTGTTTTTTTTTTGTGTACGCTATTTTTTTTTCTATAGGGAGTTTGTCCTGAGAGGTCGAGGCAAACCCGAGGATTGGGTTTGCTCTTGCGTGAGTGTAGGACAGTAAAGGAACTCGGTTATGCTACATTGAGTATCAGCAGGCACGCGCCACTGAGCACGCATCTCCTGGGCCTAGCGGGACACGCACACCTCAGACCAGGTCGAGAAACGGAGGGCGTTTAATGGGGAAGGGGGTGGGGGTAAGACGCCCTCGCGCTTCTGCCTGGGTTTCGGGATGCTACAATGCACGTCTTGTGTTCTTTTCTCGCTTTTCATCAGCCCATTTCAATTTTTATTCTTTTTTTTTTAGCTTCCTATTTTCTCCCTATTCTTTGCTTGAGGGTTATGAATAGCCATCAACTAAATCGCAAAGCAGAAGGGCAACAAAAAAAATTAAAAAAAAGAAAAGAAAAAAGAAAAACGTTTCAAAAGCCGGGACTGACTGTGCAATAAGGTTTGCAAGATGTTTCTTTTGTTATCTCACATCAATATCGTCTTGTAAGAAAGGGAAGCAGTTTAGGAGGGAAGGGCGAGAGAGATGCCCCTTTGTTTAAAAAACATTCCTGTGCATGAGTCCTACGTGCAATATCTAGTACTCACTCCGGAATTAAAATGAGCTTGGCTTATGACTCAGAGGGCGTGTGCCTCATTATTGTGTTTTGTTGAATTCAAACACTGTTTTTTTTTGTTGTTTTTTTTTAAGCGGGGGTTTCCGTTAGGCGCCATATTATTATTATTATTATCGCCCGCCGACTCTCTTGCATAACAAAGATGGCGTGTGGCGCCATTCCACAAGGCAAGGGTCATTCATTTTATTTTGTTGTTATTTTTCTTTTCGATAAGCCTATCTTTTTCTTGCCCGAGATGTTTTTTTTAATGTGTCCATTTTCAAATATCATGTCAAAGAAAAAAGAGAAAAGTAAAATTAGATAGAAGATAGTTTTTTTTTCTCTTGCTATTCATTACTTTAGTCGAAGACAATTTTATTTCAGAAAATATAGTGAAAGTATCTTAATTACCACTTATAAAATTGAAAAAAAAAGATTTAAGATAATGCTAAGTATAACAATTTATGAATTATTATTAATTCAACAATAAGCAATTCGTGTTTTTCAGATATTTTATTTGGTTTAGAGATATTTGCTTCGGATAAAGCTATCGGTATTGAATTTGAGCAGCTGTTCTAATTTAACCATGAAAGTTATTTTCATAATTATCAAGACATGAAGCCACAAAAGTAAGCATTGATGGTTAGATTTCTACGTATCAATAATGCGTTTATAACTATAATAATAGTAATAATAGTAATAATGATAATAATAATAATAATAGTAATAATAGTAGTAGTAGTAGTAGTAGTAATAATAATAATAATAATAATAATAATAATAATAATAATAATAATAATCATAGCAATAATAATAAATATAAAACGATAGCGATCAAGCTGCTTAAAAAAAAACCACTCAAGTTTTCTATCGCGTGAACATATGATGATAACACTGCTGAAACCCATATTGAATTATGACATATTATAATGTGGCATACTTTAATAATATGTTCTATGTATTTGTTGTCTATAGTTATTGGTGTGCTAATTCGGGATTCCATCGCTGCCTCCGGGGAGATCAGGATCTTACCGTTTAAGTTCACGAGTTAAGTTAGAGAGGCTAAGCAAAAACCCTCGTTTCAGTGGTGATATGGCGTAAGCTATCTTTATCTCGAAGGCAAGGCGGGTGTTTGCTAAAGCTACTATAAGTCGAGGGTTCGAATCCATACAAAGGGCAAGTGCGTTTCGGCCTTTTCCACTTGACGCCCACTTTAAACCCTATGATTGGTAGACTATACGTTGAATATTTAAGTTATGATATCTATTGGAGTTAGTATTCAGAGAGGACAGAACTTCAAACTTCAGTACAGGCCGAAAACGCTGTCCACAAGATCGGGCTGTATGACAATCACGAGAGAAAAAAACCCACAAAAAAAAAAAAACACTTAGAAGGCAAGGGGAGTTGTGTGCTCGAATTTATCAATAATTTAGAAAAAGAAAAAGAAATTTAAAAAAAGTTTTGTTTTTTTTGCATTTACAAGGTGCACGAAGATGAGTGAATTTTTTTTTCTTTTCAGGAGCTAAACTAAGGCAAAAGTGCACTCTTGCTAGGAAGTAGACAATAAATTTAAGTTCAATTCAATTAAAGTTTATTCAGTCAATACAAGGTTACATTAGAACATGTATTGAAAATAAGCAATGCTTAGTCATGCTGGTAGATTCAAACATTATGAATATTATAGTTAAAAAACACTGTGATCTCTCTCGTGAATAAACAAGTAATGACTTTACCGACTGTGATATGATATTTACCCATATTTTATTGGTGTAAAAAATCCCTAAATATTGATAAAACGAACTTTATTTTCGATTTTATGTTGCGCCTTAACTTTATTTAATTCATTTCGCACTGGTATTTTTATTTTCAGCTAGTACATTTTCCTTATCCTAAACTTAAAGAAAAGAACTTATAACCATTTTTTTTCTCTTTTAAATGAATGATTCCAGACACGATATGTTGCAAACTCTGCACTCAAATTGAATCAAGTATTCAGTAAGTCTAGATTTATTCAGTTTCGAGTTTACAAAATGGCACATCTGTGATATAGATAATCATATAAAAGTAATCTCTTTCATGCAGGGGACCTTCCATTCGAACTCCGTATAGGTGACAAAGCCTTGAAAATCTATCG
Organism: Elysia marginata; assembly: GCA_019649035.1. Lineage (NCBI taxonomy): Eukaryota > Metazoa > Mollusca > Gastropoda > Plakobranchidae > Elysia > Elysia marginata. Next base: position 5,557 of record BMAT01010077.1, on the reverse strand, counting down.
TTTATAAGGATATTTCTTTAAACGAGTTTGATGCCGAGATTAATAATTAAAAAAAAACTCAACAAAACAAAACAATAAGAAAGATATATCCGCACCATTTTATTTTTAAAAAGATTAAAATAGATTTATACGAATTTGTATGACCAAAACCAATCAGAGGAATGGTTCTGACATGAATCTACTTCACAACTTGGGATATACAATCTCTTCCGCATTCCTTCTTGCACATTGCGCATTTCTTTGTGTGGCCCGCTAGGAAAAAATATTAAGCAGCTTTAAAATAAGGAGCACCTTTGATACACGATTCTCAACCAAAAGTTAGATTTTTGGTTAGAACCATTAGCACCTGCATAAGACATAATTGTGGCTGTAAAAGTAAAACCTGTTTAGATTTGTCAATCACTGAACATAATATTTAACAGTTGACGGGTGGGCGATAAGATCAACAAACACAACTGTTTTGAACTGAATTGTTCAGGATCGCTTTCACAAATGAATGCATTGCCTTGCAAATCTACGAACCCGAGAGACAAGGAAACTAGTTAATGCGCTAGCCAAAATATAACTTTGTACACTTTTGATTCATTCAGAGAATTCTCAAAGCACGAAGATATTATGAGCTATGCATATTTATCAAAATTTCTCTCATAAGGGGACAAAGAGGAATTTAAGCGCGTAAACTTGCTGAATTGCTGAAAAAAAAAAGCTAACCCACTAACCAAACTTTGTCAGGCATAGGTTAATACGCACAAAGGAAAAATACTGCATTTCGAACCCTAATACATTATGGCAAAAGGATAACATGTAATATAGTTTGGAAAATGCAGTCACGTCTGACTCTTTTTTTAATAAAAATTAAACAACAACAACAACAACAAAAAAAAAAAAACACCCCAGGAAAAGTGGCGAAGAACTTTCTTTGCGCCATCGAGCGTAATTTTTAAGATGACATTGATCCACTGCACAAAAGAGTGTTACTACAAACTTTTGATAGCATGCGTCATCATTTACGCAATATGATGTACGCACAGCCTCTAGAAAATCAACGCTCATAAAATGGTTGATCGCTTGCCTTTTCAACTTTCATAACATAAGCACTGTCTTCTCAGCAAGGATGTCTTACAGCAAAATATTACCGGCATTTATCTATGACTTAGATAGGGACAGATGATGAAATAGTCATTTTGAATTGGTCTTTACGGTGATTTTTTAAAGATACAATCTTAAGTTTACCCTTCCCGCCGAAAAAAATAAAACAACAACAAAAAAAAACATATGTCCTTACATGGTTTCATTTTCACCCTTGCAGCAGAGGTCCAGTCGTTGGCTTAGCTTTTTAGAGACAGATGCAAGTAGAACTGGTTTACTCTTGAAAATCCCTTTAAAATATGGTATATTTTTTGTAATATTTATTACTATTTTCCCAAAAATTAAAAAAAAAATCGAGTGACACCTTTTTCGTTATCGAAGAGAGAATTAGAAAAATGCAACTGAAAGTTCTAATTACACATATATCAAAGAGAATATAAAACATTCTTCTTGTCACTGTCATTATCTCACTTCCAATGAATATTTTAGAAAACTATGGTCTAATAACATACTGTTAATGATTGCTTGGAAATTTTGAGTGCGATTTCGTTCGCGTAGCTAAAGCTGTGAATTTTCTCATAACAAACTTTGCATGCATCTTGACTCACTTGGTTGCACTGCTAAGCAATCCCTGAATTTGACCGTAACCGCTTCATTCCTTCAATTTTACTCTTCATATTATTTATCTTTATGACAATATTAAAAATTTTTGTGAATAACCCCCCCTGGAGATCTGCATATATTTCAGAACATTGCTTAACTAGCATATGAATGTATTAAAGTTATTCAACGATGGCTTACCTAATGCTTGAAGAACACCAGAAGGATTTTAAGCAGTTCCTAATTAGGTATGGGAGAGATAAAGATGATCAAACGTTTACAAAGAGCAAAATGAGCATAAAAAACCAACACAAAACACCGTGCAAGATTCCAATCTAATTAACATTCATTAGAAAAAAAAAGTGTAAAGTTTGGATCGCCTTTTTTCATTCTAGTCCCAAAAGACCCTAAATAGACTTAAATCTGTTATTATTTTTTATGTTAACAAATTAATTATATGCCCTAGAAGATGCATACATGTGCGGCGTATGGATACCCATCACTGAACAAATTAGACTTCACACCTTGTTTCATGGTTCAAAAACCACACACTTACACACGCCCGGTTGACTAAAATTTAATAGTCTCCATCGAGGTCACCTCAACACAAACCCATTGCAGCTTTCATTATATAAAATTAAATTTTGGCCTCAATTTTTTGGACCAAGTGAAAGTATACGCACGATAGTTTTGATCGAAAAACCATTACTCTGGCCTCATTTGAGTATATTAAAAACAGGTGCCTTTAGATAAATTTAGTAGTTTGTTTTTTTTTCTCCTTTTTTGGAAGGTAGAGGGAGAATTAAGGTCTAATGGGGTTATTTAAAAAACAAACAACAAATCTATGGGCTGAATAGTCATAATTTTATCTATGCATATCGAAGAATCACTACCCTGAATTCCTGGAGATATTCTCATTCCCTCCGATATAGGTAGAAAGTACTAGTTGTTATTATTCTAATAAAAAACAAGACTGTTAGAAAAATTAGATTATAATTTATTCGATTTCACGTCTCTAAGGACGGGACGGGTTTGGGGTAAAAAAAAAATTAACAATAAAACTAGCAGGCCCGCCCTCACTCCTCGCG
>BMAT01010075.1:490894-512084 GCA_019649035.1 Elysia marginata | reverse complement strand
CAACCAAAAGCATCAGCGAAGTAAAAAATATATTAGAAGGTTAAGTTTATAGCTGTTTTTAGGTCATATAAATTAGCAGGGTTACTTCCCTTTTCGCAAAAGCCTAATAATCTTAAATAATAAAAAAAACAGCAGGTGTTATTTTAAAATGTGTTTCTGTCACTTTTTGTATTTGAGTTATCTCCAAGAGAAGGATTTTTTTATGTTAGAGCAAAATATCATGGTAAAATAATAATTTCTTTGCGATGTATTTCTTTTTCATTTTTTCTTGTTGAAATCATTTATTAACGCCTTTTTTAATTAGTTCTAATGTACACCGTTCTTGAAAATCACAACTATGACAAAGCAAGATAGATTTGTTTTAAAACTTGTTTGTCAGTTCTTTGAAAATGAAAAACCTGTTAAGCTTTATTGAACATTCGTATAATTCTCGTTTTAAAGTTTTAGGCCTACATGATGGACCAAAAAAAAAATGTCAAAAATAACAAAAAGTGTAAATCTATTGGATTACCGGGTCATGCTGTTTACAAAGACAAAGAGAAAAGATGCATTTGTTTTTAAATATACTGGCTGCATGTTGCATATTAAATCTCTTTTTCTATCTTTCTTTTTCTTCGTTCTCTCCCTGTGTCTCTTCCCTCTCTTTTTCTCCCTATCTCTCTCAACTGCTCTATCTATCACCTTCTCTCTATGCATCCCTCTCCCTTCCTTTTTATATATAGACGAAAAGGTAGAGACCACAACACCTTGAAAGTACAAATATTGCTGACAAAGTTAATAAATATACACAAATTTGCACGTAAGCATATAATATAATATAAAAAAGCAAAAGTTTTAAATGTCAAAACACCTTAACGCACATTGACTGGTTTTTTCCCTTCCTGTTTCACACTATATTATATCAGAGCAATAAGATGTGAGTCTGCTTGTTACCAACATTTTCTGTCGCTCTCTCCCATCACTCTCTTTCTCTCTCTCACTATCTCCTTCAACCTCTCTTCCTCTCTCTGCTCCTCTGTCTCTTTCTTTCTCTCTCCCTCCCTCTATCTTTAGCCCGTCTCTCAACATTTTGTTAAATTTGTTTTTGTATTTTTTAAGAGAAACCTATTGGGGATTTCCCAAAATATAAACACGTTAACGTCTTTTATATAGTAGAATAAAAGTTACACTACAAATGAGTTCCAAGACGTGATAAGATAGGCCACACGTATCCTTTCATGGATCTTAATCTAGATTCTAACTTCTATCCAGATTGACAGGTATTTCCCAAAGCTTTTTTATTTGAGATCTAGTCTAGAATACCTAGATCTAGATTAGAATCCTCATCTCTAAATTTAGAATCCTGACTCTGAAATTAAGTGCAAACTGGGAAGACCAACGAACAAACTGATAAGACAACAAGCCCATGGTAAAATGATAATTTTTCGTCCCTGAAGCTCCGCTTTCATCGCGCATTTGTGCAGTTTATAGCAGCACAAAACACGCCTCTACTTTTTGAAAGGCATGACAAATGACAATATTGTGCTCCCCGCAATGGCTGCCTGTAAAGTACCTCTTTCCAGCACAGGCTGCAACTTTGTTGAAAGGGACTTTACTCTGAGTCCGGCCTCTTGAAACTCTTGCCTTTTACCTATTTGGTAAAACTAGTATCTGCTTTAGTTGTATCCGAGAATTACTACATTTAAGAAATTTTTAAAAATACTTTATTCTCCATCGGCCTATCGGCCTTTTCATGATATACTTTTTATGTTGTTTAAATTAAGTTTAGCTGGTTACAGCTCAAAACGTTTATGTATTATATAACTATGATAGTGATGTATCTATGATGTCATACCTGTGCAGTGTTACCTATAAATTTAAAAACCCTGATTCCTTCATTTACCTCTCAGTCAACTCTTTACAATAAAACTGATAAATATCGTTATTAATGTTGTTATGTTGAAAATATCGGATACCAATGATTGAGAAATATCATTGTTATTATTTTTTTTCTTGTTAAAACATCTGATATCAATAATAGATAAATATCGTTGTTATTGTTGTTGATATGTTGAAACCATCTGATATAAATAATTGATACATATTGTTGATATTGTTGTTATGTTAAAAACACCTGGTATCAACACGGTGAATCCTTTTTCTTGCAGAAAATGGAATCAAGTCTGAATGAATTTCCTGTAAATCAAAATTTCAAATACTAACCCCTTTAAAACGTGTTTGTCGTCGTGGAGGATTCATAGCCAAATTTTTTTACTTAACCCCCCCACCCCAAAAAAAAAAAATAAAAACCAAAAAAACCAAAGCCTTTTCAGAGATTATCATTATTATGTACTGTCCCTCTCTTTATAAGTGTATCCACGTTGGCGAATTATACGCTAAACGAATGTAAAATATATTGTCAACCTTTTTTGTGTCTAACTTGGAAAATTATCTTGCAATCAATCCTGAGGAGTCGCTAGTTTTCACAAGACGACACAACACGGTCTTATTTTGCACAGCGAATTTCTCTCATCGTCATAAAATTAAAAATCACAAAAATGATAAACTATTTTGTGAAAAAAAAAAGAATAGAAATTTTGTTGTTTTAACAAAACGAATTGAGTAAAAAAAAGAGGAACAAATACGTTGTTAAAAGTTTAAAATTTTCCCAAACCAGCGACATCAGACTCATTTTGAATGGTTGTAAGACTAATAGATTGATTATCGGCTGCATGATTGATTGACTTAACTTTTCTGGTACATATTTGTGAGGCAACATAGGATAAATCACGCCCAGGTAAGATTGTTGACATGATTGAGCCTCTAACATGTTTACTAAAATCTACTAAAACTGTGTCTTTGAAGGTTTCAAAAAGTTATAATTCTGACTGATGTATATCTTAAGTTATTCCTCTGTGAAGGCAATAATAAGATTATAACACATTTACTAAAACTGCATTCTGTGCCTTTGAAGGTTTCAAAAAGTTATAATTCTGACTGATGTATATCTCAAGTTATTCCTCTGTGAATGACTATAATACATTTTATATGGAACGGGCTCCTTCTCAAAATGAGTACAAGCCACAATTGCCTGCCTGGTTGCCTAGTATTCATTGTTTAAAGGTTATGTCACCTAAATCAAGGGAGCTTTTAAAGTTAAAAAAGAACAAAACTGAACAACTTGTCCAGAAATCGTAATTTTATTGTTAAAATAAAACTGTTTTGACCTTTCACGTGTTTAAAATTTGCTTTCAAAATCACGCTTTGTTTTTTCGACCAATGCAATCGAATTACTTGTCACATTTTCAAGCGTTTACATACCATAACTGTTGCAGCATCTTATAGACCTTTTCCAAATTTGTCCAATAAAGTTGAAACTTGGTAAGTATTTATGGAATTATATTGCGAAGTACTCAAGTTTGACTTTACTGCACTTCACAATAATTACATAAACACATCGTTAAAACTCAAATGGAAGATGAAGACAGAGTAGAGTGGAAAAGGGTGCTGACTTCAGTAGGGTGCTCCAACGGGCGACAAGGATAGCACAGGATCCTCAAAACTCTTTAATCGGTTTTTTCTTCAAGATATTGTTCACGTTTGGCATAAAAAAGGCTGACACCCATTGAAGTGTTTAATTTGACAGTAAAATCTTTGGGTTTTTTTTTTTGTTTCTCACAACGACTGCTGACAACTTGACTATACTTTTATTGTTGTGTCGCGTTATGTTTTTGCCGGAACTGACTTTTTAAATCTCCTGTGTGAACTGTTTTCTTTTACTCGTGATCGTAGACTACATCAAATAATAAAGTAAGACGCCTCTTTTAACGATTTCACAGGACACTATAGTGCACTTCTCTAGAAATTTCGTAATTTTAAAGCTTAGGTCTGCGGTCTTTACTTTTTACTTTTTTTTGCAAGAACATGGCGCTCATATAGCATACTAATGACAAGTTTTTTATGTTGTGTCTCTTGTTTTAAATTAATGAAATAAACAAAAAATATATAACTTTGTTTCCTGTGATCAATATACTAGTAAGGCTGAACTGTATTCGCGTTTTTATTTGAAGTCTTTTAAACCAAAATTCAACAAAATTCCTTTGAAATAAGTTCAAATCGGAGAGGACACTATTTGTTTCTCAATATTTGCGAAAAACTTAAGGATGCCAGTTGATCACATTCTGTTCATAGATAAGGCTATTTCTCACATCACGAAAGTCTGTTACCCAGGGCTTGGAAAAATTAGCCAAATGAGAACTTACATGAACCAAGAAATTGCAATAAAACTATTTTTGTCCTTCCTCCTTTCTCTGCCTCCACTATTGAAATACACTCTTACAAGGCCTAACTAACGAAACAAATTTCTCAACTACCAAAAGTTCAAAGACATGTGGTTCGTCTAGAAAAAAAAACTGTTCAAAATAGAAAATACAACCAGTCTTAGCCCTTTGTTACATTGTGTCCACCACAGTGAACATGTTTTTTTCAGGACTACCATAAATTACCCTTTTCGAAAATAGTTTAATTTCACAAGTGCAATCTTATTCATTTTTACGAAATTATCAGTTCTGCTTTGCTTTTTGATATAAAAATTTATTAGTACCTAAAGATTATGCTTATGCGCTGTCATTCTGTGACCAAATATTAGTTTTAAGTCTCTTTACATTGAACTCATTGCTGTTAGATACTGACTCTGTCTGCTTTCCTGATGTTGTAAAGTGCTTTTAGCTTTTGTGGAAAAGCGCTAGAAAATGGTTGTTATTATTGTTGTTACTATTGTTATCATTATATTTTTGTTAGGAAATCATGTGCGTTATCGTTTATAGCGAACATTTTCAATCTTTCGGACGAGAACAAAAGAAAAAAAAACAGCCTTAGTAATGAAGACCGAATAAAATTGTTTGCAGTAATCACTTCAATGTCTGTAAAATTGATTTTCTTAAAAATATTTATCTACAAAACCTATAACTATTCGTTATATCATTGGAAAAAAAGGTTAATAAAAACAAAAAAGAATTTTTAATGTCATAAATATGGTGTTAGATTTATTTGTCGAAAATATTTGCTTATTTGTCAAAGAGCTTGTTTTGCTTGTAACACAATTTTCATCCCACCTTCTTCCTGGTGTGACGTTACTTGACTGTTTTCTTCCTTTCGCTATCCTTTAATCGAATCCATATTCCTGCAAAGCAAAGCTATGCTTCTATAATTAATGAAAAAGACCTATCGTCATAGACAACAATAGTTGTCTCCAATTGTGTTACCGGCTCTGTGACCTAACGGTAAGACACTGACTCGCTCAGCGATCGGGAGGTGCGTGGTTAGATCCCCGGCCGAATGAAAAAAGGACTTTAAAATTGGTATTAGCAGCTGATCCGCCTAGTGCCTGGCGTTATGGATTTAGTGCTAAGTCTGGCCGGCCCGGTGTCAGGATAATGTGACTGGGTGTGGTGTATGCACGCGCTTCTTACATCACAGCGTGGCAGCACGCTTTCATTTGTCCCAGGCGCCGTCTCTGATATAACCTTGTAGTTGAAAAGAGACATAAAAATTCAAACAACCTAACCTAACCTCCAATTGTGTTCTCTAAACTTGCTTTCTTTTCTTCATATTAGCGCGAACAAAATACTGACTTCAACTGCTAAAGGTTTAATACCCACTATTTAGTAGCAAGACTTAATTGGTCAGAACACTTTTCTACAAAGCTCCAATTTTCTCTATTAAGAATAAAAACCAAGAAAACTTCAAAGCCGTAAAAGAAGAAATTCATCCAAAATGATTAGAGCTTTTAACCGAATGAGCACCAGGCAAAATGCAGTCACACACGTTGTTCCTGTGACATCTAATAAAGAACACATTCGTCACTTTCACTTATTAAAACATAGGCAAACCAAGTTCAATTCTGTAGCACCAAGAACTTTTCCCACTCTGACTTAGGCATATTTTTTGTTGTTTTTAAAAGTCTTGTGAAGTAACCTGTAGTAAATACCTTGCATATTTTCTAGATACTTATGTATCAGCTTCTTGGACAAACTCAGAATCGGGAAGTCTTGAAAAATTTTTGTCTCAGTGCTTGACTTCTCAAGTTTTTTGTGCGACTTTCTTTGATAATGACAAAATTCAACGTTTTTATAGAGCTCAAGCGTGTCTTTTTCTCAATTTTCATATCGTTATGGTGCTGCCAACATTGCCTAAGTCATACTTAGGCAAAAATGGAATATACCTATTTTTAGATAAAGCTCTTCGTTATGCATCTTATAGTTCAAAAATTTTTAAAAAATGCCAGGCCATTTTTTTGTTATTCAAAATTTCTAATTTTGCCCAACTTAAAGACAGAGTTAGGCAATATTGACCTTATGCAAACATTGCCTATGTCTGTGTAAGGCAATATTAGCTCAAGAAAAATCACTCTTTTTGTCCTCCTCAGAGTCTACTTTCACTTTTGTTTTTCTCTTTGTTTCTAGTCTTTGTCTTGTTGACAGTTGAGAGTTGAGACCCTGGCTTTCTTTGTGACCAGCCTGATTTATTCTTTTGATAAGATCTAGCTCCTAGATCTATAATCTAGTGAAATCTTAACTGTTCGACCTTCTAACGTATAAACATTCTTGCTGAATCTGGGAGGAACCTAGCTGGTCTTTTGATTTAAATATAGACCCAGATCTAGATCTAGTGAAAATGGAGTCTCAAAAAGAAAGTGCAAGCAAGGCACAGAGACCAAGACTCTTACTAAGCGTTGCTGATGCAATGAAGCTTGTTTTAAATGATGAAATCGATCAATCGGATTTCGAGTCTGACTATGACATGATGGCCAGCCAAGATAAGGATGGATAAGCTCTAAAAGCGTATAACTTGTTTTTGTTTTCAATCAGCCTTCATTTATCCTTGAAGTCTAGATCTAGATCAAACTCTGATAATGATAGAGTGCGATGTTCAATTGTTCTTTAAATGGGAGGTTGCCCTTTTAAAAGTAAGTAGTTCTAGATCTAGACACCAGTATGATATTTATCATGTTTTAGATCAAGATCTAGACCTATTTTGAATTCTACTGTTAAAGGTCTCATTAATTCTATATTTAGGTTTCGCAGATGTTTTGCATCAAGATTGCTTGACCCTGATCAGTTCTAAGCCTATTCAATGCCTCATAATAAATATTTCAGGCACAACAATGATTTGCCTTGGGCGTGATTCTTGAAAGACTAATTAATCCTTCTAACCAATTAATGTCAGTGCAGACTTAAATCTTTAATGCGTTCTAATATCAAATTGTGGCCATTGCTTTAAGTATGTATTAAAACTTATAACTGATAGATCTACAAGTAAAGTTGCACAATTGCCTAATATTGTCCACATTTCAAAATTTTTTGTAAGAATACGTCTACAACTGATTTGACTTCACAGATGCACAAGATGAGGAAAATAGTGAAGAAACTGCACCTGGCACTAGTGCTGGTACAGAACCACAAGACATAACAAATACTTCTATCCTCATAAACATGGGTAAGAAAACGTCTTCTTGAACCAGGGTCTCCGTTGAATTAAAATGTTTTTCAGATCTGAAAGTTTGAAAAAATCCACATTATTTATTTTACTATACCTCAAAGATTTCTTGGAATGCTCAATGCTATTGAAACTGAAAGCTCCTTTTTTCCTGATTGCAAAAAATGCTTGATTAACAAGTCAAAGGGCAGTACTTTGTGAATTAAAAAAAAACTTTCAGTACTACTGCTTTAACCACATGTCTGACTGCTACATATTACCTTGGGGGCGCCAGATAGCTCAGTGCCAGTAGAGCGTCGGACTGACGTGTGGGAGGTCCGAGGTTCAATCCCGTTCAGGGCATCTGGTGGTAGGGTCGGATCCGATTTAACCAGCCCTATCCTTGGCCTAACGGGGACCTAAGAGTCTCTGTGACTCTAGACACTGCAACTTGGTTACACTTAGCCCTTGTCTCTGGGGCTGAAAAAAAAGCTTCCCTGCTATACGTACAGAATGCGACTCTGAAAGGCTAACCGCCTACAATGGGTGCAGGTTGGGAACCAAACCAAACCAAACTTTGTGTTTCAGATAGGAAGTTATATCTTTATGATTCCAAACATGCCGCATAGATTACCTAAAGTGCTCAATGGGGTAAAAAAAAGTCTTTCTAAATCTTATGTTTTCATTCTAAACCAGTTTTAATTTTAGTTTTTTTGTAAGGTTGGTGTGGATGAGCTCTGTAAACTTGGTCTTTAATATATTACGGTATTTTTCCTTCAAACCAGAATCCGATAACCAAGACAGAGGAAAAACAAGACATCAGCAAGCAAGGCCAGATTTGTGGCAAAAAAAAAACCAGTTAGAAAACTTGCTAGACTTGATAGGAGCCAATATTAGTGCAGTGGACGTGATAAAACAGTCCTTATTGATAAACGGAGAATGGGTCCAACCTGCACATCAACATACTGTCAAAAGTCGAAAAGCCGTCATTGCTCCACCTTTGAAGAAGAAAGAAGGAAGGCCATTTTTACTGAATTCTGGAACATGAGGTCTTGGGATGAAAGGTATACCGATGTAAAGACAATCTTCAAGAAAGTGAAGAAGAAACAAGCAAGATCTGAATCTGAGGAGCGTGACAGTTCATACGAATGGAATTTATCATGCACAGAAGGGGAAAACAAACAGGTGTGCCGAAAAATGTTTGCTAGCACTCTTGGTGTGAGCGAGAGAACGTTATGTAGCTGGCTCACAAAAGAAAAACAAAACGTAGTCCCAACAGTGGAACGTGAAGTTACCAACCCCCAAACAATAAAGAAACCTTTGTCAGAGGAAGATAAAACATTTCTAGAGGAATGGCTTTTAGCAATACCAACGGTACCCTCTCAATACTGCCGCAAGCAGCTCAGTTATGAAGGAAAGAGGTTCATACATGAAGGACGTTCGCAACATCAGCTGCATAGCGACTACACTCAAAGCTGCCATAAAAAGGGATTTAAAGCAGTGGAATGGAAGTATTTCAATGGAGCTTTCCACAGATTAAACATGTCTGTTTTTATTCCTAAAAAGGACCAATGCGACGTTTGTGTTGGGTACAAACACGGTAATATTGCCCGAGACGTTTAATGAGCACCACGTCGCAAAGAAGTCAGCAGCTCAAGAAATAAAGGCAGTTGACAAAGTAACACCAGAGAATGTTTCAGTGTGGACCTTGGACTTAAAAAGTGTACTCATGTGTCCTAAAACAAAAGCAAGTGCCATGTACTATCGCACAAAGCTCGTCGTTCACAACATGACTTACTTTAATCTTAAAACTAAAGAGGGCTTCTGCTACGTTTTTGATGAATCAAATGCAGACCTTTCCAGTCAGATGTTTGGTTACCTGCACCACAATCACTTTTCAAGGTACCTGGATGCCAAACCAGATGATTCCAATGCAGTTATTTGGAGTGATGGCTGTGGCTATCAGAATAAGTGTGTAACCATTGCCAACAGCTTGCTGCAGCTAGTCGTGGAAAAGAAGGTGCCAATTGAGCAAAAATTTCTCACTCCTGGCAACACCCAAATGGAGTGTGATGCTATGCATAGCCTGATCGAAAGGAGGACCAAGTGTGATATCTTGATTGAAAGCTAAGCTGTTTCAAAGATGCTTATAATGTACTTTTTAAATTTTCTTAAGATAGTAAAGTTACTTCATGTTGTTCACGAAATGTTATATACCGGTATATATATATATATATATATATTGTAGACCTACAATAAGAACAAATTCTTCTTTTCCATTGCAGCTTTCTCAAACAGAAAAGCCTTTAATCATAATTATTTTTTTCTAGTGCTTATTTAAAATTGCATAGTTTCTATGGAAACAAGCTGTTTTTATTTTCATTCAAATGTTTTATTAAATGGAAACTTTTCAAACTTTGCCTTCTTTATGTATGAAAGTGTGTGTGGTGAAAATAATCACAACGACAATAGAAAAAGTATCCCTTCAAAGGAAAGCAACAGTAAATTGTAAATCACTTTAGTCCATAATACATTGGCCAATTTTGCCTAACTCAGGTTTTCTGCATGCCAAGATTGCCTAACTGATTCCCGCTAGAACCAATTTTGCCTAACTCACGTTTTTCACATGCCAAAATTGCCTAAATCATATATATCCCATAATTTCTTATTTTAATTGAGAAAAGTTTGCACATTAGTAGCACAATGATGCTTCAATAGAAATAAGCTAAAATTTTACTTCAAATGTTACGTGTCGGGCCTGTCAATCACTTAAATTCGATTTTCTCAAAAAGGCAAAAAATGAGTTAGGCAATATTGGCAGCACCATGACGATATTTTGTTACGACAATCTTGAAATGTTTCAAAACTAGATAAAAGAATTTTTAGTCAGATAAAACGCCTTTTTAAAGTGAATTTACTCCTCTCTTTCTCAATCTTTAAATGAAGTTATATTTTTATACTATTCCAAATTTTGTTTCAAATTTCCGTGAAATTCTCAACATGTAAAAGCTTAAAAACCCGCTTTGTTCAAAGTTTTAAATGGTTTTCAATGTGAACACTGTGATATTCGACTGGCTTGAGCCTCAATTCAAAACATAGCAAATTTTCGTTGCAGTGATGAACCATCTCATTAGAAACTTTGGGCAAGAAATTGTTGTAATAAAAAGCAGGAGACTGGAGTAAATCCAACGCATTCCTAGAGAGACAGAATAGGCGTGTAATGAATATCAATTAACATCAGGATGTTATTATCAAAAGTTTTCGAGGCTGAGGAAATGCAACTCGTTATTTTATTAAAACAAAAACAAAAAAAGAATTTATTTTATGGCAAAACGCATTATACACATTTTTATTAGAATGCAGAATTTAGGAATTAAATACGATGATGTTTTTTCCTCTGCCTTTTTATGTCTCTTTAAATCATAGGATTCGCTGTTCCGCCCACAATGATGATCATTAGGTAAAAAAAAATGGCATATATTTAAAGAGCGCCGTATATAGATAGGGTATAACCATCTTGTTTTACAGGAAGCCGATGAATTGGTTTTAACAGTGGGGGTGACATGTTGTCTGTGAGGTTTTCCTAGTTTTTAACCTTGCTGCGCTTTTTTGAAAAAACGTTGCAGTTTATTAATGGATTCTGCATGAAATCTGCAAGAATAGAGTGTGGCAGTAATAACGCCCTTTGTTTAGTCCTATCGTAGTATGAGGTTCGTATTGCAAGCGTTAAGTGCAATGTGATTAATCATCACTTCAATGATTTTTTTTAATAAAGCATCTGCGAAACAAGGTTACCCATGTGCGGTATGATTTTGTGAGACCTCAATCAAAGGCCTTCAGGTATGGCTAGTCCGAAATCAGACACTGCTCGTATTATAATTAAAGGATAATAATTTTCTACCAAATCAAAAGATGACATTAGCAGAAAGAAAGTATATTTTTGTAGAGATAAAGTTTTTCAGCTCATCCAGAGTTTATCACGCAGAAACAGAAGCTATTATAAATCAAAGGTTCGAATCAAAATTGGCCGACATTCCGGGCATTTCAGCTTAAAGCCTACTTCTCTCCACTGCTACTTTCATACGTTTAAAATCTTTCAATCATTTGATTGCGCAGTGGCTACTTCACTTTTTCCTGATCTCCAGATCTTTACTTTATATCAGGCATACCTAAAATGTTATCGTTTATTCTGTGCTCTTATCTAAGGCTAAGTGTCGTTGCGTTTTCGGTTTAAATGGTTACTTTTGGTTTGATTTGGATCTTCTAGTTTAAGTAAGCAAGTCGCTTCGAGGGCTAAGTAAAAATGGACCTTCGCCATGAAACTTCTCTTTATTTAAGGATCGTAATGGCGACATGGTATAAGCTATGTTTCTTTAAGTAGCAAGGCTGCGGGTGCCGAAGCTTCTATAATAGAAGGTTGGAATCATACTAAAGGTCGACATTCCGGGCATTTCCACTTAAATTATACTCCTCTCTACCGCTAATTTCATACCATTAAAATCTTTCAAGTATCTCGCAGGATTTGATGGATGGATGAATAGATTAATGCCACTCACGCAGGTGTCATATATCGATTTTCTGGATGTTTTCACTCGAATATCGATATCTCGAATGAAAACCTGATATCGAATCCCAAGACCTCGACTGTTGATTGAGCCAGTATGTGACCAATATTTCTGCCACCTTCAGTTTCCCCGGCCACCTTTCCCCTATCAAGTGAGCTAGTATCTAAGACAGAAGACAGTCGCCAGTCGGGCGCCACAAACTAGCACCCACCAGTTCTCACAGTCAATGGTCTACAGTACTAATAATTGAGGTAAGCCAAAGCTAATAATTTTTTTTGCTTGATTTGTTTATTTAACAGTATTTTATATCGCGCCATATTTCCACCGTAAAGAATACTCTAGGCGCTTACAGATATTTAAAAAATTTGAATAAAAGAAATGAAAAAAGGCTGAAAATAACTACATAATAAAGGAAGCGTGAATGTATAGAAATTAAAATAAAATGTTTACTTTGTCAAATGCGATAGGATATAGAAAAACAGTTAAATTCAAAACAACATGAATGTAAATAAATACATAAAAATATTTTATAAGGTAAAAAGATATAAAAAGAAATACACACACTGGTATGGTGATCTAAAAATTAAAGTAAAAGAAGTTTCATAAACATAGTTAATTAATTAAAGGTTGAACTACCAACAAACACTAACTGTTTACAACATAGCTTAAACTGAATTTCTAATAGCATTAAAAAGGTAGGGTGATATATCGGGCCAGTCGTTCACGGTCGGATGGTAAAGGTCAAAGCTGATACCAGACCCTCGCGATTTCGATATCTATACGATTGGTAGTAGGGCGGTATATCGCGACAGGTACGGTTCGTAAAAAGGGAATGATTGCCCACTCTTTGTACAGCTGTATGCTTTTTAATTGTCGCAGCAATGTTTAAGTTTTACTTCAAAACTTTTCAGTTTCAGTTCTTTGTTTTTGCCAGAAATTTGTGTCTTAACCACCAAATGCTCATGCCGAGTCTTTCGTGAGCAACATCTCATGACAAATAGCAGATTCATAGCATAAATATTATAAAAATAACAGATATTATACAAATGGTACTCTAATAGATATAATACAAATGGTACATTAATAGATATTATACAAAGGGTACACTAATAGATATTATATAAAGTGTACACTAATAAATATCATACAAATGGTACACTAATAGATATTAAACAAATGATACACTTATAGATATTATAAAGCGACTAAATGTTATCCCCAGAATTTTTATTGTGTCTATACGTTCGATGTTAATAATGTATCTTGGCACCGATGTTAATTTAGAAAGTAGCATAGCCTTTGACTTTTTTCATTAAGCTGCAGTCCTGAGCAAAGGCTGAAGACTTTGATTTTTGAGAAGACTTCTCTAAAAATCCATTTCGTCTATGAGGAATAGTGTTGTGTCATCGGCGAATCGGAGGATCTTTAAAGACCGTGTAGATTGTGGTAGGGCTATTCCTTTTATCTTATCGCTCTGTCTAATGTTTATGGCAAGCAATTCCACGGCTATTATAAACAACATCGGTGGCACCGGGCATCCTTGACGTACCCCTCTTTCTAGCGTAAAGTATTCGGAGCAGCTGCCTCCATTTCTCACATTAGACTGTCAATCTGTGAGTATGATTCGTACACATTTTATAAAGTTTTCGCCTCAACCGTACAGCTTCAATGGTTCTTGTATTAGACTTACTGATACTGTGTCGAACGCCTTAAAGTAATCGATACTCAAGGCTATGGCTTCAGACTTAGGATTTATCAGCTCAAATTCAATTGAGTCTCTTATTTCTCGAATAGCTGTGACAATGATTCTTCCTTTTATAAAACCTGTCTGGTTTTCGTGGATGATGCTTGACAATACTTTATCCTTAAGGCCAACGATTTCGAAATTATTTTATAATCTGCGTTGGTCAGGCATATCGGTCTTCAGTTGGTTAGCAGATTCCTGGGCAATTCTTTGCCTTTGTGTATTAGGGTAATAGTACCTTGTCTTTGCGACGGAGATAGTGTGTTTACTTCTTGGTTGTAGCGGAAAGCTTCCATAAATTTTTCTTCCACGTCAGGCCAGAACATTTTATAAAACTCGACTGGGATGCCATCTGGTCCAGGGGCTGAACCATTCTTCATTGATTTTAGGGTTACTGATATCTCTTCTTCTGTAAATTCCGCTTCTGTGGCGTCTTTTTGCTCTTCGTTGAGTTGTGGAATGTTTAGGTTCTGTGTGAAGTTTTTGCAGCGTTGAATTATTTCTTTTTGGTCTGTATTTTCTTTGTTTAGTGTCTCATAGTATTTATGGATCTCTCGAAGTACCTCTCTTTCCGATGTTACTTCGTCTCCATTTTTCTTTGTTATACTATGTATAATATTTCCGCTTGATCTTGATTTTTAAAGGCGAAGGAAGAACTTAGAGCATTTTTCTCCTTCCTCTATCCATTTAACACGTGACCTGATTTGAGACACCCCCCCCCCTAGTTTTATCCATTTCCCATATTTCTAGCCTTTTGAGGATTTGTGCCCTTTCTTTTTGTATTTCTTAATTTTTCGGTTCTGCGGCTAATCTTCTGTTTGTCAATTCTAATTTTGTTTGTAGTTGCATAGAGATGTTGACCTCATTGGTGGCTAGGTATTTGCTGTACTGTTGGCTAGTGGCACATATTTCTGCCTTTGCTAGCTCCCACTTTTGATGAGGATTCAACTCTCTATTTTCTGATTCGTTGTAAACATACTGAATCAGTCGTTTTATCAGCGCAAGGTATTTTCTGTCCTTTAGCAAATTAGTATTCAATTTATAAGTGAATGACCCTTTCAATCGTGGTACCAGATCGCATTGGCAGACAACTAGGTTATGGTCGGAAAATCCAAGAGATTTGATGTATTTTGTGATACAGTGTTATAAAGAGCTTCATTTAAGAAAACATAGTCCAGTCTACGGGCAATGTTCTTTCTGCACCATGTAAACTGTTTTTCTTGCGGCTGCTTCTCTCTCTACACGTCAAAGAGGTTATTGAGTTTAATCCATTCGTCAAAAAGTTTTATTGTATGCCAGTTATGTGGATTTCCTGAGATGATATCTAGATCATTATTAATCAAGGAGTTGAAGTCGCCCAAGCATATTATTTCGTTTGTTGGCTTGCAGGCGCGTAGTAATGAGTTTGTCAATTCCTGCAGAAAAAGTTTCCTCTCATTTTCATTACACGGAGCATATGTATTTAAAATTGCTATCGTTCTTGAGCCCATTTTTCGATTCCGAGATTAAGTATCTTTCCTTGTTTTCAATTAGCTTTATTTGATCTGCTTTGTGTTTTTTGCTGAATAAGGTTATTAAACCTCTGCTTCTTGCTGTTCCGGGTGACAAATGGAGCACTCCGTTTCATTCATTTTCTATCGCATTAAAATCCTCTTGTTTTAAGTAGATCTCTTGTAGAGCTTTAAACCCAGAGTTTTCTGCCTTAAATAATCTAAATATAGTTTTTCGTTTCCGAATATTTCTTAAACCCTGGACATTCCAGATAGTTATCTTGAGAGTTTCCGCCATTTCAAATTTTCATTTTTTGGGATGTGATTTTTTTCGTAAATATTCTGTGGTTTGATGATGTCAAATTGTTGACCAGTCAGTAATTTTTTGTGTTATTCAGCTTGTCTATCGTTCCCTTTAATTTTCCTTGGTGGAGTTTCACTTCCTTTCGTAGGCGAGGTCTGATTGACTCCTCTTGCTGCTTATAGAGCGAGCCCTGATCAAGTAACGCGTTATGTCATTATTTGAGCTCTCAGTGTTCTTGTTTCTTCCTCTGTCCAGACTGGTTTTCTGTTCGTTTACGTGTGTTTTCTATTCGTTTCTTTTGTCCTTTTTGATCGTTTTTCAAAATCTGTTGCCTCAGTCTCACTTGCTTTTTCATCGTTTTTATCATTTTGGGCGATTTTCTTTGCGTTTTGCTTCTTTTTCTTTTTTTTCTGAGTCAATGCTTCACCCAATTTCCCTCCATTTGTTGTCTCTTCTGCTGAGCTGTCACTTTGCACAGATTCGACCTCACTTTCCGTTCTTGTATTTCCGTCTATGTTAGATGTTCCTGTTTTTTTCTATATTCTCCGGGCAGGCTGAAGATTTATGTCCAGGGTTTTTGCAGTTATAGCATATCTCTTCATTGAGACAGTTTATTGCCGTGTGGCTCTTCTAGAGGCATTTTTTGCATTCTATGGTTGCCCTTAGTTCTTTGTAGTGTAGGCGGACTTTAAATTGCCCAATTTAGATTGTGGTTTCGATGCTTGTTTTTTGGTGCGTCGATGTAAACGAACCGTCGGCCTGATAACCATTCGGTGAGATTACCGTCGGGGTCTCTGATCGCTTCCATTTTTATTCGAGATCTCAATTAGAGACCGTTCTTTATTAGAGCTGTCTCGACCGTGTCGTTGGCGACTGATATTGGGAGATCTGATATGGTGAGTTTGGTGCTCGGAATTTCCACACCATCACCTCCTCTTATGATAAAGGGGTTTTGGGAAGCGACGTTCATGAGCTTTTCCTCTATCATTATTCCTTTTATCAGTAGCTCTACTCGCTTTTGTTGGGAGCTTGGGTATAGTCTCCATAAGGCTCCGATTTTTTGAACCCCAAGCACCCCTTCTCTTCCTACAGCTTTGCTCGCTGCAAGACACATTTTATAATTAGTGATTTTTCGCAGTTAGCCGGCAGGTTTCGAGACAGAACAAAAACAAGTTGGGCCATGTTTGTTATGTAAAATAAAGTTTTGTTTCTATTTACTAACGGGTATCAAAAGGCTTTTTTTCTACAATAACGTATCACAAGAGTGGTTCGTAGTATTAAACATAGTTCAAGTCTGGATTGTTTAACTCTGTTCTCAATAAGCAAGCTACCTAGTATTAATAATAATAATAATGAAGTTATTTTCTAGCGCCTCTTCCTACATGTAGGCTCGAAGCTCTTTACAACAGTATATCTACCCAAACAAACAATGCTGACATAATGACAATTTTGTACAAAACATAATCCATTAACAATTCAAAACAAACAGAAGAAAAACAAAAGGTGCATGTACAAAATTAAAGAAAAAAAAAGGATATACATTGACCATCGGTAGTCGGATACATTTCTTGACACAAACTAATTAAGGTCTTCATATAGCGTCAACAAATATGTTTTCAATAGGGTCTTAAACTGATTTACCGACGTAGCCTCCCTGATAGAAAGGGGATGGGCATTCCAGACTACTGGTGCACATTGCACAAAGGCTCTATTACCGTCTTTTCTTGATGGTTTACACGGAACTGACAACAGAGCTTTATTACATGATCTTAAATTGCGCGTAGGCGTGTACAAACTTACAAGACCTTTGAGATAATTAGGGGTATAGCCGTGAATGCATTTGTAGCATAAAACAGCGATCTTATACTCTGTTCTAGTTTGTACAGACAGCCAGTGTAAATGTTTAATCATGGGTGACACATGATCAATTTTGCGTTTTTTCATAATGAGACGGGCAGCATTGTTCTGAATCAGCTGAAGCCTCTTTAGGGTGTCCATGGGTAAACCATATAACAAGGAATTGCAGTAGTCTAGTCTAGATAGAATGAAAGAAGAGACAAGAGTTTTCATAGCTTCTTCATTTAAAAAAGATCGAATCTGTTTAATTCTGCGTAGCTCCAATAACATGATTTGGGCTAAATGATTGATATGATGGGTCATTGACAACTTCGCATCAAAATAAACACCAAGATTTTTAGTTTTTGTAGAGATCAGTATCTTATCACTATCAATGTACATAAAGGTCAACAGCAATTGGAAGAACTTTTTTTGTAAATGCCACATGCTAGAAGCTCTGTCTTGTCTTCATTCATTTTTAGTTTATTAACCATCATCCAATTCTTAACATGCGATATGCAAGTTTCAAATCTTTGTATTAAGGTAGGGAGATTTTTTGGACAATAGGAGGAATACACATGAGCGTACATGTGATAACATAAATCAAAACTTTGAATAAGTGCGCCTAAAGGTTTTTTATACATGGTGTACAAGACAGGTCCTAACACAGATCCTTGGGGAACTCCGTAGTAATGGTCAAATACAGATGAAATCTGGTTGTTTATCATATACACTGAGTACGTCCACTGACATAAGACGAAAACCACTTTAAGACAACCCCTGATAGTCCAAACGTTTTAGACAATCTCTCCAGCAAAATGCTGTGATCAATAGTATCAAATGCTGCGCTTAGGTCTAACAGAGCAAGAATAGACGTGTGGCCTTTGTCTGCAGCACATATGAGGTCGTTTTGAATTTTTAGAAGTGCAGTTTCTGTGTTGTGAAATTCTCTATATGCAGACTGAAAATTGTCCAAAAGATTGTTTTTTGATTTAAGTGGTTTTTCAATTGCAAAAGTACGACTTTTTCTAAAATCTTGGAAAGGAATAGAAGATTTGACACAAGGGTGGGTAGTCTATATAGCGAGGAATCGCAGTAGTCTAGTCTAGATAGCATGAAAGAAGAGACAAGAGTTTTCACAGCGTCTCTATTTAAAACTGATGTTATCTGCTTAATTCTGCGTAGCTCCAAGAACATGATTTGGGCTAAATGATTGATATTATGGGTCATTGATAAGTTCACATGAAAATAAACCCCAAGATTTTTAGTTTTTGTAGAGATCAGTATCTTATCACTATCAATGTACACAAAGGTCAACAGCAATTGGAAGAACTTTTTTTGTAAATGCAACATGCTAGAAGCTCTGTCTGGTCTTCATTCATCTTTAGTTTATTAACAATCATCCAACTCTGAACATGCGATATGCAAGTTTACAAAGAAGTTTTCAAAGTAGCAAAGAAGACATATTTTTGGTTATCTATGCAACTTAAGCGATATTGTAAGAAATCAAGTATCCACTTACAAAAAACCTCTTCTAGAATAAGTTTGATTCTCTATGGAGTTGATTAGTAAACATTTCGAGTCCTCCCTAAGGTGACCCCACAGAGAGCACAATAGCAAGCCGTAACTATGTAGTTAGTTGGTGAAGAAGTGACTAAACGGGGTCAGATAATCATCTTTCAAGGAAAAAATACGCTGCACAAAGGCTCCCCACTTTTCAAAAGAAGAGCATTCCTTCATGCAGTTGCTTGCCTTATCAATTAGGAAAATTTTACCCCACTTAGAAAAGTTAGAAGGGGTTTGTATTTACCAGACTTGTATCGTTGGTCACGCACTCAGTACAAATGAAACTGTTGGAAACTATACGTTTGCGAAATGCTTGGTTAAAGTCTTAGTTTTCTCGTATTTTTCCATATTTAAACTCAAATAAAAATCTGATATATGTCCACAAAATATTGATGATATCATGTAGCTTTTCAATATTTGCACGCTGAGAAAAACTCATTGTTAAAGTTACCAATACCTTGTAAAATGTAACGTGAAAATTGCGATATCCGACTGATTTGGAAAAATCACGAGAAATTTATGGGTTTTTTTTTCAAATTACAGATTTTAAGCAGCCAACGCGTGAGCATGACGGGAAAGTCTGTAGGTCTATTTTTAGAAACTGGTTTCATTATTTTTACAGTTTCCTTGATCTGTTTTCCCGATTCTCACGTACGCGTAGTGAGACACGGTGCGTGTGCTTAAGGTCTCTACTGTGATAAAAAGTCAAAACGTCGCCTTGTGGGTTTTCTTCTTCTCCCTTATAGATCTAGTTTTTACTGCAAATACCGCACTTAGACTGTCGCGACAGAATTTGTGGTTGATTATTTTAGTGTGAAGTTTTATTTGTATTTCAGTATAAAACCATTGGAAAGCTTGATTTAAGAAAAGCCGCATACCAACTGAAAGTAAGATATGCTAAGATTTCTCCTGACTAAGAAGAAATTTGACGTCGAAGTTGCAAAGGTACTTAGAAAACAGTACAACACATTTAAAATAGTCGCTAAGATAGACATGAGAACAATAGGCGTTGCCATATTCTCTAATGTGAAAACTTAATCCCTAGAAGTGTCGTCGGTGGATATATTTAGCGGAATTTATGTTGTTTTTTTTACATAAACTTTATGGAAATTAGGACAAAAATTATGACACTTCAAAATTTAAAACCTTTTTTTTTTTTACTAATGTAAGACTTGGGCATAATTAACCTACTTGCATCTGATTTTCCTCCCTTTTTATGTTTCATGTTTTCTTTTATGAATTTTTTTTTGGTGAAATTTGGGGTAATTTTTTATGGAGGAAAGAAATCTGAGCAGAACGCAAACATCTCTTTTAGCTGTTTTAGATCACTGACATCGTAAATTTGAACTAAATTTGTTATCGTAAACCTAAAACAAATAAAAAAAAAAGATCATCGCATTAATCATTATCACCGTCATTATTATCGCCCTCTTTATAACATCATCGGCATCTAGAACTGATGATGACCATGACCTAAATTCGCTGCAGTAAAAGTAACACAAAGTAGAAGATCGTTATCATTGTTATCATTGCAAACACAATCATCACCATTAAAGTTGTAATTATAGCATCGGATTTAGGAACTGCAAAATTGCCACCATCATAATTCACCATCTCCATAATTGCTGGCCAAATCTCAGATCGATATAGGGCTGATTTATTTCTTCACCATCTACCTAGAATTTTTTGTGGGTTTTTTTTGTCACTCGGACATCATATTCGATCTATCGACCACGGCATAACAAACAATAGAAAAGCTGCCACATTGTGAGTCGGGACTGTCAAGGAAATATCCATATATTTTTTCTTATCAAAACCATATGTCGTATTGTATCAATAGTTTGCTCTTTCTCGTCTTGTCCGATACGGCATTTAGTTTGGGTATTGTTAATTGCAGTTAACAGTTTAATCTTTGGTTATTTGCTGCGTATAAGCAGGGCTTTTGAATCAAGTTTTGATATTCCCATTAGTTTTACGGTAAAGTTTTACATGCAAAGTTTGTTCTTCAAACGAGGAGGTTTTTATCTGGTGCGGAGTTAAAACTATTTTGGCTTATAGATAGAAGTCTCTGGATTATTTCTTGTTCTCAATTGCTTTTTACTTGGTGTGTGTGGAAATTGCAAGTAGTCCAACCTGACAAACAACTAAATTCAATTTCAGAAAGATTCAAGATCAAGAGACTGGTTTTTTTCAAATACAGGTCAACCCACTACTACTACTACTACTACTA
>BMAT01010075.1:458938-472101 GCA_019649035.1 Elysia marginata | reverse complement strand
AGTAGTAGTAGTAGTAGTAGTGAAAAGCAGTCGAGTAGAGGTATTCTCTTTTTTTCTTCCACATACCTTCTATACATGTTGTGATAGTTGTAGAATAATATTATAGTGATTAGAGTATGACATGACTGGGTTTACTTTGAAACAAGTACGCCTTGCTGCCTTTTACAGCCGTTGCTCGTATTTTGTTCATTTTACAAGACCAACATAATTGTCTTCCGAAGTGTTAATCTTTCAAGTTATCAAAAATTTTCACAAAAACCTCAACGATTCCCAGGCTATACAACCACTACCAAGACTGGGTATCCACGGTTGCACCTTCAGAGTACGAGAGCAGCCATGTCCAGTTTCACAAGCTGGTCATCAAAGCTGTTGCCGTCTACAAACGATGCTTCTGTGAGCGATCAGTTCGAAGTTGTGCCTACAACGGAACTCTCCTAACTCAGGTTGTAAGTTTAAAAAAGCTGATTATTTTTTAAAGGAAACGTCTAGGGTTAAAATAGGTCTTTATCGAGGCTACTAAAATCTGGCGTCCTTGGGACCATGACTTCTTTGACAAGCAACATTTTAGTATAGAAGTTCGTGTTTGGGCCAATAGAAAGTTTTACAAACGGCCCACCAAAAAGAATTATGTACGGTACGTCTGTACTAAAGCTACCGATTTCCGGTGTTTCTGGCTAGATCATGGCTTTCTAAAGAACCAGTCCTACTAGCACAGGCAGTGACGTAGTAAAGTGGGTCCTGTTGTTTAGAAGTTCATGTTGGTCCAATATAGTTGGCCCATTTTATTGGTCCCATTACAATCCGACTTACATCCCGCCCGACAATGTGGTATAAACATGAGCGGGGCGAGGGCTCTGGCAAAATAAGGCCTGTCTTTCTGGAGCAACGATGCTCTTTAATCTCTGTGATGTGAAGGCAAAATGCCTATCTTCATTGGAACATCTTTGGAAAAGATTAGGATACATTAAAAATGGACGTCTTTTTATTCTACAGTTGAATCCTGATAAAGTCAACACCTCGGGACCGAAAAATGTGTTGACTTTAAGCAAGAGTTGACTTTAACCATTACAAAGATAATTATTAAAAAATACAAAATGGGACTGAAAAACAAGTTGACTTTAAGCAAGAGTTTCCCTTAAAGGTGTTGACTTAAGTGGATTTGACTGTATTTACTTATTGATGAATACTCAGAATGTTTGCAGTTATCCTGCATAATTAGTTGCATTTGCAATATATAATTATCTAGGCAATCATGTTTCTTTGTTTTTCTCGTGCAAGGACTGTTTATACAAGTACTTATAATGTAAAGTCAATGTTCTATAACCCCCAGAGTTTGAGTCTTCCAGTCGGAATGTACAGCGTGTTTGTTCAGGACTGGCTAGTTGTTTTCCCGAGAGACCAGTTACTGTTTTTAAAGTAAGTTTTAAACAAACACTGAGATATTCAAAGCGGATAAACAGCTTTTTTGAAGAAAACAAAAATAAAAATTAAAGTAAAATATTGATAAAAACTCAAAGTGGTGGCGAGACAGAAATAGTTAAAAAGACAATTGGAGATAGACAGACAGAACAAACAGGTCCCGGGTACTAAAAAAGACCTAAAAAGTAGAAAGAAAGGGGCTCAGAAGAAAAAAAAAAGACGGAAAAAAGCGGAAACAGTTTGATAACACCCTCAGGCGGGATCTATCAGGGATGATAAAAAAGTAGTTGCCCTAACTATAAAGGAACGCTCAGATATCCTTGAAATTTTGCATACATATATTAATTTTATTTTCTCACATTATCGCCATCTAAATTCATGCATCTCTTCCATCTTTATTTGATTTTGAAAGGCCCTTCAAAGTAAAAAAAAAGCTGGAATTGGCTTGAAACCAGTCTTCTGCAGCGTTTGAACCAGCAATACATCTTCAAAGTGTTTTTTTTAGGTCTTTCTTCATCAATGGCAAACAATAAAAAAATGTCTGAAGTGGCCAAATCAGGCGAATAGACAAGGTCACGTACGATTTGAAAACTGCAATCTCTGAAGCAGTGGTGGGAGTGTGGGGACGGTGCGTTCTCTTGCAAATGGAAAACTCCATTCTAAAATCTTTGAAATCGCTTGACTGTGATTTCTCTCTTCTGTCTTTTCAAATAGTTGGGAGTAGTGTTTAGCGTTCATTGTTTTGTTCTGTGGGAGAAAGACGCATAATGATGATACCTTCCATATCCCAAAAAGGTCATCATAATCTTAACAGCAATACGGTTTAACTTTACTTTTTTGAAGTAGGTTCTTCTCTTGGGGTTTTCACTGCTTTGATTGATATTTCATCTCTGGATCATACTAACAAAGCCAGGTTTTTTCAATTGTCACAAATCTGCCAAACAGTATTCCTTCCAGAAAAACTCGAAAGAATTTTGCAACAGCGTTTTCTCTCCGCCCTCATTACACCTGCCAGAAGTCTAGCCGATGCTTTTGTCATACACGCAAGTTCACGCAAAACGATCCACACCGTTCCACACGAAAGTGAAGTTTCATTTACGATTTATGTTATCGTCATTTGTAAATCTGATAGAATAAGTTCTCTCAAGTTTAAACATGGCTTCATTGATTTCAGTAATCACGTTTTAGAGCGACCAGAACGTGGCTTAAGTGGCTTATCTGCCACATCTGATGCCTAAATCTGAATCTTTTTATGCAACATTTTACTACACTGTATATGATGGCCATGTTCTATCACACTCTCCACACAGTTCGATGTGTATTTCAGACAGTGTTTCCCTTTTACATACAGGTACTTGATGACTGAACGAATCTCTATTGATGCCATTGTGATAACAAAATAGCTGCCGCTTTTGTTGCTAAAAACTGGTCAGCGCAATTTCCAAATGTTTTCATGTCACCTTCTAAAGAATTCATTACAGCTTACTAAAACTTTCATGAAAATCGAAATGTTCCTTCATAATTAGGGCAATTAATTTTTTTTTATTATCCCTCGTACTTATCAGCGTAATCTCTCTCGCCTTTCCAGATATGAGGACTATGTTGGTGACATCGCCTCTGGTCTGCAATCCACAGTGCAGTTTCTAGGCTTAGGTAAGACCAGTTGTGTGCTGCATATACAATATATACATTAGTATTTTGGCCAATATCTTGAGTGATGAATGTGTTCCATGTTGGTTTAAAAAATGTATTTATACCTTTCTTTGGTTCCTCCACTGGAGATGAATGTTATTTGTGAAGAGAATATTTGCGATGAGGCATTCAAGTTAAAAAGCATACAATTCATTAATTTTACAGTATTATAAGTCAACCATTTTTATTTTTCCATCTTTCTCTCCCCTGCGTTACTCTTCAAATGTGAAGTTTATGAATCCATTTCTATTGCATTTTTAAATCTACATCTACCTTCCAAATTACATCGCTAGTCTAGAAATAGAACAACAAGGTTTTGTTAGTTTCATTTTGGCATAAGTTGACTTTTACTGTTTCAGTTATCACATAAAATTCACAGAAACAAGAAAAACGAACCAAAAAATAACAAGAAAACAGCTCTGCACTGCAGCACTTACAAAACTCCAACACGTTTAGATTCGTCGTGACAAAATCAAAACCATTACAAGGAATAAGTTATGTAGTGCGGAAGTTAAATCAGCTTTAGCATACAATTGAGGTACAAGAGGAAAAAAAACTAAGATGCATTTTTATAGAATACAACTCATGAAAGTTTTGATAATAAGATATCCCATGAAAATCACAAAGAATCCTGATACAAAAATGCAACGAGCGTCCTCTTTTGACCTATATTCCAGAGATTGGTTGGTTGTTTGAATTTGAACGTCTCTTTTCAACACATAACAAGGTTATATCAGAGACGGCGCTGGGGACAAAATTGAAAGCGTGCTGCCACACTGTGATGTAAGGAACGCTTGCATATACCACACCCAGTCGCATTATCCTGACACCGGGCCGACCAGACTGAGCACTAAATACATAATGCCAGACACTAGACGGATCAGCTGCTAATACCAAATTTAAAGTCCTTGGTTTGACTCGGCCGGGGATCGAACCACGTCCTCTCGATCTCTGAGCGAGTGTCTTACCGCTAGGCCACAGAGCCGATATATATTCCAGAGAGCCATTGGCATATACTAGTCATGGCAGCCCGTGTTTTGCATCGGTAATTGATTGGGAACATGTAGTAGATACCACCGACTTTATCAAACTTCATACCACAAACTTTATTTCTCCCTTCCGTGATCTCTTTCTGCCACATCCTTAAACTCTCTGTCTATCTGTCTTTCTTTCTAACACCCACTCCATTTTTCTCATTTTAGTGACCCCCTCTCACCCTCAAAATTTCTAAATGTTTCCCACCCTAGTCTCTCTATTCTAGTCTGAAAAGAATAAAAAATAATTGTACATTGCTATCTCTTTCTTGCACTTTTATTTTATAGTTTCTTCTTGCCAGACTCACCCGTTTTAATCAGTATTTCCCACTGTTTTAATGCAAACGTAAAGGCTCCTCTCTCTCCCCCCTCCCTCTCTCTCTCTCTCTCTCTCTCTCTCTCTCTCTCTCTCCCTCTCTCCATCTTTTCTCTACCTCAATCTCTGTAGATTTCTTCCTTACCTTCACCTAGATCTAGATCTAGCTCGACGCGGGCCTTTAGATAAAGCTTTGAAATCAGCTAAAAATGCCATTTTATAAATGTTTTAAGCTAATCGGCCAGCAAACAAAAAATGTTTTTGTAAAAAAAAATTTCTAGATTATGTTCGTTTTGTTCACTAAGCTTTTCGCCTCATTTGCCATTTGAACAGAAAAGAAGAATCATGGCTTGAAGGTTGACAATACTTTGCGCACAACCGTTTCAAGGAAAATAAATAATCTAGGTCTAGATCTACATTTCAGTTGATCATTATCAGCAAGCTTAGAGTTAGAGCCTTATTCGAAATTTAGATCACGAATATTGGTGAACATTTTCATTTATAAGTCTATTGTTTTCTCAACTGAATTAGCTGAAATTTTTACATAAGCGATGACGTGAAAAGCATGATGAAGTAAAAATCATTCCTAAAATCTACTATTGTTTGATTTTGCGTTTCGCACTGTAATCTTTTCCCGTATAAAAACGCCATCACAACGCGTTATTTCATGAACACATTTCGACGTTTAAGTAAAACCCCAAGTATATTTAAAATGAAGAAAAAAAAACTGGGATAGGCACCACGATTTTCACATAAATTAAAAAAAAGAATAATTATTTGCAGAGATCACAGACCTTTCCAAATGCCCTCTTACATCAAATGATTTTAAATGTATAGACAGTCTTTCCCAATTTTTAATCCCCCCCCTATCCCCCCACATAAAAGCCTCTTCTGGCTGAAAGCTTACCATTATAATAAAATTTGGCCATGTTCTGAGGAGATTTAAAGAAATTCCTGTAAATAAGGCAGCAAGCAGTTTTTCAACACACGAGGAGACAAAATACTGAGGGAGACTAATAGTCACATTACCTGCTGCACGTAACATTGTCTACTCCCGAATAACATCATGACTCATCTTCAAAAGCCAAAAAAGGCCTTAGCAACTAAGAAACATCGCACAAGAGAGAAGCCAGTGGAATTGAATCTGACTCATAGCAGCAATAATAAAATTAGTAAAAGGTTCCGAGGCGCCTATGTCAGATGACTGAGACGAGATGGGCGATAGGTTATGAAGTGCAAGATTTTATCATTGCCGTATAAAGGTTTCAGAGACAAAGAAGCCTTAGTAACGCCTTTTTAATCATAATAATGCCAAAAATATTATTAGGATTCACTAACTAATTATTTTCCCAAAATCCTGTCCCCTGGTCTAACGACCGTTTTCTTCGGACCCGCGTTACTTTGATGTGTCAGACGGTGCCAATAAAATAGTCTCACAGTCACCTCTTTCTTCATCTGCTGTCTCGCCTTTGATGTATTAACGTGCCACGATATTCTGCCTAAATCTCTAATAGATTTATACCTACCAATACCACGTGCTTGGTGTGGCATTGCATATCAAAAGTGCTCTGAGGGCGTTTTATCTCTGCTGCATTATACTTTGTACATAGCTTGCAACTTAAAAGCTCTCATAATTTGAAAAAAAAAGCAGAAGAGGTTAGTGTTGTACCAAGATACACAGGATCCTGATGAGATTTAGCTCAGAACCATTGTGGATGCCTTTAACTCTGTATCATATTTTTTTCCTGAGCTTGTTTGTTTTGTGGAACTGTAAATTATGCTCAAGTCACCGACATTAACGTTATTGTGGAAGTCTGAAATATCCTATCCCATTGTATATTATGCGTATATCAAATGTTGGGCCTGTTGCCTTAAAATCATGAAAAGATCGCATCATTTCATACATTGTGCTTCGTATCGTCCCTAGTTGACTCTGGCGTCCTTTGGTACGCAGACACTTCCAGCCAACCAGTGATTTCCGCCAAGAGGAATAACTCCCTTAAACCAATGTTTGAAGAGACGAAGACGCTATTGACCCAGTTTTACCGCTCCGTGAACCTTCACCTGCCTAACCTACTGGGCGATTCCAGGTTTCACTGGTGACTTGCATCTATTAACTCCCCCTTGTCATTTTATCCCTTTCTCACCCCTCCCCTCCTATCTCTCTCCTCCCCCCTCTCTCTCCTCTCTCACTTTATTATTCTTTCAGAGTTTACTAAGTGTTGCAAGAGGCAATAAAAAGTGAATGAGAGGCTCAACTTTTACACAGCTTTAAAGTTTTAAACGCTGTTATTTTTTAACAGACAACCTGTTTGACACTGGGAACAGCTTCACGATACCTTTGTGATCATTTTTTAGAAAGTTAAAAAAGGAACATTGAGGATGCTGTAATGATATTTGTGAACAGTATTTGCAAACACCTGAACACTGGAAAATCTTATGCATGAAATTTTTTATTGATTATTGTGTTATATACCTTTAACGCCATTCAGCCACATCTTCTTGTTGATAAGTCTATAATGATGAATGTAAACATTTATTATATCACACCATGGTTGCATAATTTATAAACTTTTCGACTGCAACATGACCAACATTACACTATTACTTCAGATTCCCTTGTGGTCAAATACGTGCCCTCCGAGATTCTGTTCTAATTCCTGTTTAAATAAACATATATTTTCATTAGCTTTAACTGTTTACGTTTTTTTCTCTCGTTTTTTTTCCTAATGCGTTAAATTTGTTCTTCGTTATAGTCAAATACTAAAAAGAAACACAAGTGTAGAGTATAAAATATTATGTTATCAAATACCTGAACACTTTGAAAGTAATTTCGCATTGAGAGGAATAAAGAAATTTTGGGGTAGTCTGTATGCTTTAGATTTTTTGTGACTGAAAAAAAAAAAGAATTAAAAGGGAAAAAAGTGCGCCTTTGAATGTTTTTCTCTCGAATTCAAACTTGCAACACATGTCTCTTATCAATTTTTAAGGACGTATCGTAAACAAACTCAGAGCTACAAATTAAGAACAGTGACTTTATAACACCCCCTACTTTGCACGTTTTATGGAGTTATGTCCCCTGACTCACCTAGCAGCGTTAAAAGCAGAGTGCTTGCAGTAAGTTGTGCCCTAAAATTATTAGTGTAGATCTGCTCTGTGCACAGCTGTAGCTGAATTCATTTATTTAAGAATATCCCCGATGAAGACCGTCAGGGTTCGAAAAGTGCCAGAAGCAAGTATGTAAAGAACTTTTATTTCATGTTACAAATTGTGCAGTTTTAACATTACTGTCATTAGTAACTTTAAGACTACCGGTATTATAGAAGCTCAAAAGTATTTGGTACTAAAATAAAAAGTAAGCATGCGGAGTATAAGTCGTTATCAAATATTTTGTAAGCAAAAATGTTGTTATCTAATTCGTACCTTAAACTCTAAAGAACTCAAGGTCCACGTCACCATGAACAGTGGCACATTTTGATGTATAAAATGTCTTAGTAGAAAGTCTCACCATTTTTAAGATTTCACTTTTTATGCAAATGAATGTTGTACAAAAGACAATCCAAAAATATTCTTAATCTTATTCATTAAGTGTTTTGTGTTTTTGAAGAGTAGTTGGATTTGTAAGTGTTCTATCATTTAAAATACCCTTACTTTTTATCCTCTGTTTTATTTTACCAAAGTGGTGTATATACTATGCACATACTTGAGGCCTTTGGTTTTACCTTGGTTGCCGTCACGTTTTTCCCTTTGTAATTGTATTCAATCTAAGTTTAGGTTTAACTGTCTAAAACTTTAAAAGTAAGAATTAAGTTTGAATCATCTCATAAAAACAGTGTGAGAGAAACAGTGATTATAATTACGCACATGCATAAGATAGAGATTAGAGTCTGCAGTTTGAAGAAAACACAAAAAGGGGAAAGAGAAAAAGAAGGAGGAGGAGAGAGATAGATAGATAGAGAGAGAGAAAGAGAGAGAGAGAAAGAGAGACTGAGACAGAGAGAGAGACAGAGACAGAGAGAGAGAGAGGCAGAAAGACATGCAGAGACAGACAGACAGAGATTTTACTAGAAAATTTCAATCTTAATTCATTGTTCAGTAATCCATCAAGTTCTTCTTGAATCGTCAATTTTCTTTTTTTTTCGTCGGTTTGTTTAATATGTAATCATACTAGGTGAACTGAATTTAGTGCTAGACTACATCTAAATCTGGATCTAAGTTCTAACATTTAGCATCTACTATGTCGCAAATGTGACTGAGGGTTGTTTATCTCTTTTGAGGTTCGTTAGCATTTCGTTGATAAATTCGATCTTAATTCTTATTGGATCGTAGAAAAAATAAACAATGGATGTCCTTTCTATATATACAACACGCTGAGAGTGGGAGATTCGTCATATAAATGTGCAAATTTCAATATCGTCAGTGGTTCTGATCTGAATCTCAGCAGGGTCACGTTTATTTTGGTGTAACACATTTTTCGAAGACTGCGCACCTATTTATCTAAAAATAAAAAGGCTCATAGAGATCATTTGATACGCATCCTGTATCAATAGTAAGAATCACGTGGTAAATTTAGATCAAAACTATTTTTGGTGTATGTAGTTCGCGACCCAAAAAAAAAAAAAAGAAAAACTTCACTAAGCGTTGCTTTTGTGAAGAATTCAGCTTTTGCCCTTAAACTAGTCCAAACCGAAATTCTCCAGCAATACCGAGGAAAAAATTATGCAAACGCGGTGAAGGATAATAAAGGAGGTTAATAAAGCGAGATACTTCTAAACGGAATACCTAGCCAAAACGTTGTTTTACAAACTGAAAATGGCTGTTTCATATGCTCTTTCTTCTAAGTTCTATGGATAAACTGTGTTAAAATACTTCAATTCTATATAAAACCAAAAAACGATACCACATAGGCTACTTTATAGTATATCTGATGTAACGTTTGCTGCAGTTATTGTTTAGATATTTCATCATGTTTAATTTATTTACAGCCGAAAAAAAAAACATGATCCAAACTAGGCCCTACGGTGTACTGTAATTGGTGATTTGTTGAACATGCGAGAACCTCATCTTGTGTTACCATACTAAGTATTTTAGAAAATTAAGGTTACCTGGATTAATAAAGCATCGTTAAAAAAGAATATTGATAGTTTTCTTGACGAGATGTTTTGAAAAAGACTTAAGTTTTCCAACTTTTTTGTTTATATTGCTTGGTTACAAGAAGATCATTTTAAAATAGCGCGGAATCACAACTATCGGATTCGATGTAAAACATTTTTATTTCTTCATCATTCTTAAAACAGCCTTTGCAGTTTCTTTTTCCTTCAACTTTACTATCCTGTTCTCATGTAATTTCTTTCTTTTTTTTCAAACCCTAATTATTTATCTCTACTTTTAAGCTTTTTTTTACACTAAAGATATCAATTATCATTAGTGTCTATTTGTTAACATTGACTATATAATTGTAATAACCACCTATTGTTTAATTCTGCCATTTTTCTTTATTTATGTGTTATTTTTTATGGAAACACAAGTAACTAAAAAGAAAATAAAGACGAAAAAGCCGAACTGGCGAAAATAAACACTCGAAAAATACGTTTTTTAAGATATTCGACTGATGTTTATTTTAGAATGACATGTTTGGTCACTTTATCAAATAATGTATCGTTTATGCTGTTGCTTATACTTACTTTTATATGTTCATTTACACAGATTTAAATATCCTTTAAGTATGATGAGATCACGTGTTGAACTTGAAGCCTATGCAGTTATCGAACTAGTTACAAGGTTTGTGTTGATAGAGGATGCAGGCAAGCTTTCAGGCTAACGAGTCTATGGTATGAAGCAAGCCTATAATTTGCTAATACTGTCTGCATATCTGCATCCAAAAAATAGCTCCTGTGATTCAGGAGCGAAGTAATGTACAAAATATTGTTTTGGTGAGTTGCCTTGCTAATACGTTCTTCTTGCAAACAAAAATGATTGTGGACATCTCCAACACGTTTGGTTTTAAGGTAATGGCGCCGTGCTGCTGTAGATTCGAAACATTATGTATAGGTTACAATAGTGAGACTCTCGTCCAAATTAGTCAGTCACATCTTCGGCTTCTCAATACATCTAAGCTGCAGTAGTGAAGAAAAACTGTTAAGTACATTTTGGCAATCATGGTGCAGTTTTGTAAGCTCTTTCTGCTTCATGGGTGTGCAGGTTGCGACTTTTAAATGATTTTCCACTGCGACTTCCGGTTTGACGTATAAACTCTAATACTCCTCCGCATCTTCCTCGTCTCCGCTCTCTGTGGAGTTAAGGCCGACTTCCTCGTAGTCTTTCTCCAGCGCTGCGAGATCCTCTCTTGCCTCAGAGAACTCGCCCTCTTCCATGCCCTCGCCGACATACCTGGCAGTGAGAGAGAAAAGGTAGGAATTGTGTCAAAAAGAGAACGGCAGACAGAGAGAGACAGAGAGAGACAGACAGACAGACAGAGACACAGACAGACAGGGACAGACAGGGATACACAGAGAGAAAGAGAGAAAAAAAGAGAGAAAGAGAGGGAGAGAGACAGAAAGAGAGAGAGAAAGAAAGAGAGAGAGAGAGAGAGAGAGAGATTGATTGATTGATTGAAGGGTATTTTTACAAGCCCAATTCCACTTCAAAAGTGCTCTCAGGGCTTGGGTCCCAATGACAATTTACGGGCTGCCACCCAGAGACTAGCGGGGATATCATGACTTACCCTCAGCCGGTCACATTATACTGGCACCGACCCAACCAGTAGGAGCCCGGACTGTGCTCGGCTGTGTTTCGAACCCGCGACCTCTTGGCCACGGAGCGAAGCCACTACCAACTGAGCTATCTAGGCCCCCGAGAGAGAGAGAGAGAGAGAGAGAGAGAGGGGGGGAGAGAGAGAGAGAGAGAGAGAGAGAGAGAGAGAGAGAGCAGCAGCAGAAGCAAAGTCAAAACGTAAATTAATAAGAAAATTTACTTCTAAGGGAAGAATGTTTTAGAAATTCACAGTTAAAAAAACTGTTGATCAGAACAATTTGAGATCAAGCTGTTCATAGTGAACCCACAAATAAAGAGACTTAAATCCGTCCAGGCCATGGTTTTTTTTATTTGATAGACATTAAACCAAATTGATTACAACTTGTAGGAGAATCTTATTATAAAAATGTCCTTACAGTTTTGTTATCAACTCATGTTCAATCGAAACAACTTTTAACATTTAAAAGGCAGTTACGTAAATACAATAGTTCACAGACCACTCTGCACACACTCGGCTCTAGGAACATTAGGTTTGAGGTTCGAGTCGAGGCTTGGCAGGTCGGTGTTCAATCTATGGAAACGAATCTTTATGGACATTCCCTTGCCTCGCTCAATGAGTACCTAGCTACGCGAAGTAAACATATGCAAAGCCTTCTAGAGTGGTGCGCTTGAACTGCTCTCCTGAATTCGTAAGGTAAGTTGGTTGTTGAAGTCTTGTCAGAAAATTTTTGTAAGCGCTCAAAGGATGCTACTGGATAAGGCGGTTTCTGTACGCAAAACGCTCTTTATTTTGCTCTCACCCGGTCCTGTTGAAATATGGGTAGACGTTTATACTGTACATACTTTTAACGTAATCTTTGACTTACACTACAGCAAAACCAACGGAAAAGCTAAGAACATGTAGAGCTAGCTCACCAGTGGACAAAGGCTCTCTTGGCATACATAAGGTCAAATTTGTGGTCCAGTCTTGACCAGGCCTCTCCAATGGCCGTGGTGTTGCTCAGCATGCATACTGCCCTGTTGATCTTGGCGAGATCACCCCCAGGCACGGCTGTCGGCGGCTGGTAGTTGATGCCCACCTAGCAGGAGGAAATAACCGTTTTGCTAAGATTACCTTGCATGCGCTGGCAAGAAACATGATTAATATTTTGAAAAGTAAACTAAGAGCTCTGGGAACTATACAAATAAGGCTGACCTGAAAGTGATCACAAGATCTCTGTTATTGGCGCATATTAGGAAATCGAAAGTGCTCTAAAGTCGCTCATTTACATTGCATTGTTTTTTTTTCCACTGTATGCTCTTTGGGTACGAATATCTGCCTCAGTTTTGGCCAGAAAGATGGCTGAAGAGATAGGTACTCTATTAATTTTCACATGACCCTTCTAAGATTTAGGTCAGCCACATCATAGAGAGACCTAAGGTCATAAGCAAAAAGCGATAGCCACCTAGAAACGCATGCTTTTTGTTAAATAAACAGCCTTTGTCTTTAAAACCGTAACCTGTGCATTGCTGCTTCGAATTGTTCAAAGAGCTTTATAAGTATAACACCACAAGGCTCTTATTTTTAAATCTATCCTTAAAGATGATAGAAGTGATGATTGCGCCTTGGAGCCCGAAAGATAAGAAAATGTGAATGAATTGGCGTATTTCGGATATAATCAATCCTATGTCTGGTTACACTGCCGATGATTGCGTAACAGACCATGTACATACGGTATGTGTGTCAAACTAAAAAAAATATCCGTAAGATCCGAATGGGTAGGATCATCTTTATTGAAGTTGAACATTTTTCTTACATTGAATGATTAATGAAAGTCTCAAACATGTTCGACTTTTCATTTAGAAAGAGTGTTCCAATCAAATGAAAAAAATAACTTCGATAACACGTGATAAAAGAGAAAGAGAGAGAGCGAAAGAGACTGAGAGTGAGAGAGAGAGAGAAAGAAAGA